>KN491950.1:9345-48683 GCA_000787155.1 Scartelaos histophorus
GTGTTATAAAACTAAATTTAATCAAAAAAAAAAAAAAAAAAGAAGAAAAACAGAAATACACGTTGAACAATCAAAAATCAAATATGAACACAAGTGCCATGTACAAAACTGCTTATTAGATAAGCTCAACGGAAATATTTTTCTGTAAACGTAATGCTACAGACAACACGTCGATGCAATCCCTAATTAATCTAGGAGTGGTCCATGATATCAAAGGTTTCAAAGGTTTTTTCAGATGCAATTTCGCATTCCAAAAGTAATGACAATGTTCTGATAAAAAATTGAACTTCAAACCAATCAGGAATAACTTAATGACTACTTGTGCTTACTTATTATGCTTTTTCGTAGACAAACTGTAATGCACGATCAATGTATCTACTGCAGAATCAGTCACTTTTTCATATAGCTGAGCAATTAACAGAATTTTATTTGACATGCAGTAATTTCAAATCGTATATGCTTATGTCTTTTTAATAAAAAGGTCCACAGCCAGTGCTCTGCCTGTTCGAGAATGTGGTTTGGAGCAGATTTCCGATGCTGGAGGGAGAAAGGAATAATTTTTTTGGGTTTTTGAAAAAAACATAGATGCATTTTTTTATCTTTTATTTTATTCTTTTTACTATATCTCCCAGTCCTACTTTCTCAGTTTTTAGTCTGTTAAATTGAAGCTTACACTCCATAATCGTTGATTGCAAATTCAGCTTTATCCCTTTTGGTTGTAACTACTGCAAAATGCTGACACAACTCAAAATCTGCAGTTATGGCAATAAACCGACACAGTTATCTAACAATCATAACTTTGTTTTTTGCGCAAATCCTCAATAACCCAAGCGGCCATTTTGTTATTCTTGATGGGTGTACAGTCATGACTCACCTATCCACAAAGTACGTCATCTACAGCCGCACCAACTTCAGGATTTGTGACACATCAAACCATTTTTGACATAGAAAACCCAAACAGAACATGATATTGGTGGATTAAACAAACACACAGCAGGCGAAAAGAAAAGCAGGAGAGTCTCATAAACAATATGTTCTTTCAGAAAGTCTTTGTGTCATTAATGAACGGTTGGTAGGCATGATGTAAGCTTATCCTCAAACAGTTTCCCGTGTTGGTATCTTTAGGTGTATTTCATTGCAGTCCTTAGCGAAGAATGCAGCTGACTGGCAAACAAATGAGCAACTTGCGGTTTATACTGGGATTATGGAGGATTCAGATTCGTCCCAGTAAATCGTTTCAGTTTGTAGTGGACGACGACGCTGCTCCTTTGGCACGATATGTCAAGAAAGAAATCTCCGAAAATGAGGTCTTGAACTCCTTGTCTTTACAGAAGTCCAGTATTTAGATGCACTTGTAAACACTCCATCACTGCCTTGTGCACGAGCGCTAGCACCGCTGGGTCACGCTAGCCACAAAACAGCTTCAGACGAGTATGTTGGGATACCTTGAAACCCAGGGCAGATCTGAATAAACATGATGTGGAATGTACTTCAGTCTACCATAACACTGGTCTTCAAGGCCTTGTTGAGTTCATGACTTGCCGCTGCATAAATAGCAAAAATCATCTCATACTTCGACCTAGAAAACAAAAATAAGAAAAGAAAAAAATGAGACAGGACACATTTAAAGTTGCATTGTGTAATTGGAGGGACGGCCACTTGCAAGAATGTTCCACTGCATGGCTTTATGTAACAGACCTCTACTTTGACTGTGTTTAAATCCAGGCTCATTCTTCTCTTTTGATGCAAATTTTATGATTATTTATGCTCTGATCTGTCTGTATTGTGATTTTAATGTTTTCTGTAAAGCACTTTGAATTACTTTGTGTTTGAATTGTGCAAATAAACTTGCCTTGCCATTATGTGACGCCATGATGGGTTTGATTTGTTTAATTGAAATGCATGTTTTAAGGCATTCTTTAAGCAATAAACACGTGAAATGATGCAACAATAGATGTCATAGTATGGAACATTTTGGGTTAAACAATAGCATTTTCAAGGAGACACATTATCTAACATTTTGAACATTTTTGATAAGTTGCAACAACAACCTTTGTTCATAAACATGGTAATCTGACATTGATTTTTTTGCACTTCATTTCACGATTGTTCAATTTATATAGTCTTGAACTGGCACCAAGATGTTTTCCTGTGCAAAATGCCACTTTTTTAATATAGAGTGTCAACCACCTCATGTTAGATTCCGACTTTACCATGCACTCCGATTAGTTTATTTCAGTGATGCATGTGAAACAAAGGAGCCTATTGATCATTTTAACTAAATCAAACTTCTCTCACGTCAGATGAACAGAGTTTTCTGCTTTGCTCATTAATTCCACAGATTTTGTTATCATGTGTTCAATCCCCGTGAGTTTTTTTTTCCTTTTCCCTCTTAAAAAGCCTTCTTTGTTCTGATACACACATATGATTGGCTAATCCATTTGTCAATCACGCTCATCTGAAGTCAGGGAAATTCAACCGGTGACCAGACTCCAGGCTCATAGCTTCGTGAAGTATGGGAGAAGTGTGTATTCTGGATCCCAGGCAACCAAGATTGTATACTTTGGCTTGTATCCCCTTGTATCCTGAAATTCATACAACATAATCTCTCCTCTGATTCGACTCTTAACAATAAATCATTTGCTCTAAACATTGAATGATTTATTGTTCTGAAAACGTTGGTATATTTTTTCTGATCCTTCCTGAGGTAATTCTCACCATTTATCCCCGATTCAGACACTACCTTGAGATGTGAGGAGTTTATCTTTACGTTTCCTTCTACATATTGATCGAGGCATTAGGTTTAAGATCCAAGCGGCTTATTTATGCAGACTTTAAACTGACACAACACATTTGAGCACAACTTTGTAATGCAAATGGGTGAAATTCACATCATAAAGCATGTAATTGTAACAGTGGTTGCCTTATCATTTTGTGTCATTTATTGCAGAGTTGTAAAGGAAAGGTTAGCTCAACACACTTAGCTCTGGTGTTGATGTCTTGCTTATTTTGCAGCTTTAGCTTGACCATTTTGTTCCTCCCCCTGTCTGGCAACTTTCCAGAGCTCCTTAAGAATGCTCTAAATGCAGCTGGCTGTAGCCCAAACATCAAGTGCTCATTAATAAAAAAGAGGGAAAAATGTTGGTGAATGTGTGCGTCTAAAAGTCAAGCTCCACGCAGCAGTCAGTAACAGCTCGGTCCTGTCCTGGGGGCAAGGTAGTGAAAATACAATGATGTATGTCTAGAACGCTGGGGGCGCCTCATTGGCTGAGCAAACAGACCCCGAAATAACGACCAATCATCAAAGACGTTATCATCAGTCACAGGGGGGGAGCTCGGGTTGGGAAACACTGTGTTGGGGGCCTCAGATGTGCACAGGTAAAGTCTGAAGTTAAGAAACAATATCGGGAAGGAAGATATCAATTGTAGGATGAGTACTCAACATTTTTACAAAAGAAATCTATTAAAAATATCTTAATTTGTATTACGAATTTGTCTATCACAGCAGTTATAAATGGCTATAGCTGTTTTATCAGCCCCAACTTTAGACTTATATTATATTTAGCTGCTATGGTAACGGTCCAGTTCAGTCCAGTTCATTTGCAGCTATAGCTTTACATTTTAGATACAATTTAACACAGAATTAGTTGAGTAAAAGTCTCTGTTTCTACATTAGTCCTTTAGCATTGTAAGAGTGACCATGAGGAATGTGGTCAGTTTTACTCTTCCTGTCTCTCCGCGATTGGCTGCGAGGCATGGAAGGACCATCCATTACATGCCGGGGTAAATAAACAGGCCCTGCAGTTAAAGTGCCATCATTTGTTGTGGAGCAGAGGAGGTGGTTGTGTGTGTGGGGCGCACTCATAAAGCTGTTTGCCAGGGAGTGTATGTCCGTGCATGCTTGTGTTCTTTCTCAGGTTTCCGTGCTGTCGTCTGCGCCTAAATTAATGATTTCTTGGGGCAGAGAATCAACAAATATGTCCCGGGGCAGAGGGTATAATGGAGAGCGGGACTTGCCTGTAGATGTGTTTGAAAGCCGCTCCTCTTTCTCCTCAGTCAACACCTCAGCAGCCACACAAAACATGTATTCACTACGCAACTGCACAAACGCACACGTAACAACTGCATTTGTCCTGCTAATGAGGAAGAGCCTGTCAATATTCAGTTACGGGTGTGTGCATGCTTAACAGCTTAGGCTTATTTAACGTGACAGAATGTTAGATGTTCTCAGTCTAAGGAGGTTATAATGGCTGGATGGATTGTAGAAGCAGAGTTTTTTTATTTAGTCAACTGAAAGTAAATCTACTTCAAAAGTTATCTATGAAATTATTGCGTATAAAAAATGAACAAATAAATAAACACATGAAAAGTACAGTATGTATTATCCATTTATTAAAGGTAAGAGAAGTAAAATAGACTTGTATCAGGTTTTAAACATGTAATATAAGTGTTACCATAAGCTCAAAGTGGTACTTCAGCTTTGATTTGACCCACCCCCATCCCTGCCCGCTTGTGTATATTATATTATATTGTTGTTTTTTTATTCATTTATTTTTATTTCTGAAAATGTCCATGTGACTTTTGTTTAACCAAACACACCAGGTCAAACATGTCATATCATGTGGACATTTTGCAACAATAAAAACAAATTCATTCAAATCAGCTATGCAGTTTTAAACAGCAAATCAATGGACCTTTGTCTCATTTTAAGTCATAATCTATACTGTGTTTTACAATTAACAAAAAGCAATAATGATGTATATTATAGTTTAAATAACCAAAAGAAAAAGTCCTTTAGTTCAAGTCTTCTTTAACATTTTTAAGGCATTTCCGGCGACGCTATTTTCAAGAAAAGTCAAATGGGAGCAGAAAATTAAAAAACAATGTCAAAAAGAATAACTAACCGTATAATAAACTAATGCTTGATGCCAGTTGCAAATGGTAGCTTATATCACGACATGTAAAGGCATCATTTAGAATGAGGTTAAATAAGGTTTTCCATATATATAAGGTTCTGTTTGATAAAGTATGCGAGGGAAGAGTCTAAAAGTTGGCAATATACAAAGACAAACTGAGTGCTATAGATGGAAGACTGTAAAACATGCCTTAAGATCGCCATAATATCAACTGTCCTGCTTGAATACGAGGCCATTTTGTCTCAATATAATTGGGACTGGACTGTGAAAAAATATGTTTGATTCAAACCAGACACACTCTAATCTTTAGGTAGATTTGTACACAAGGAGGAAGTTTGCCAGAAAAACAGTGCAATGGGGGGAGTATTTCATTAATCAAAGGCGGACATGCACATACACTGAGGCCCTGCTGTATGTTAACTGTATGTCAAGAAGTAGCCAAAGTAGCAATACTCAAGTCTCCAGCTGTACAATCCGAAAACTTTAACACTTAGACATATTGGATGAGATCATTCTGTCATCAACTCAAGATCTATGCTTTGAATAAAACTATGCTATATGAATTCTAGGAGTTATAGCTATAGCAACACATATCTTTAAATGGGCATATCAAGTGTTCCCCTTAGCCACCATTCGGCATCAGCTGCAATCACCCATTCCAATCTCCAACTCCCTGCACAAGCCGTCGTCCTGAACGCTTCTTCTGCAAGAGCTAAATGGTGGGATTCAATGGGGTTAGGGCTTTCTCATATTAATACTCATTGAGAAGAAGGACAATGATTGACTTATCAAATGTAGCCACAGGAAAAGTTACTCCTTGTTAATACCAACACTATTTTTATCATCTATTTCTTTCAGTGTGGATTGCATACCAAGCCCATATGTGTACATAAGTATGCTCCCCTTTCTTTAAGTGCAGTAATATAAACCTATTAAATGGACTCTTAAAAGGACCACCAGTGATTTTGTCTTACCGTTTCATTCAGAAGTGTCCTGTGGTTAGTGTTCTGTCACTCTTAAAGAAAAAGCAACACTTTAAATTAAATTACAAGTTCAAGGATGAGCCCCCTACCAGCAGCATAACTGCAGATGTAAAACAAGATGTTGACGGCTCTAGTATAGGCCATATCAGTAAAATAACTAGCAATATGTGGCAAGTGTATTTTTAGCTGGAGGTTTCCCACAAAGAGAACATCTCTCCTATAACAATTCAAGTTCTGAAGCCTTTCTTCTACATTTTCTTCTCCCCATTTGTTCTTTTTTCCTGTTTCAGGCTGACTTTTACAACTTCCTCCTGGTTGGGACTGCAGCTCTAACCCAAACAAAACTCCATTTTTTAGTTATTGGCCCTCATGGCATGTAATGGAGAATCAAGCTAATTATCCCTACAGCTGTTTTCACTTGCTTTTTATGTAAGCAATACCTGGCTGATCCAGAGAGCAACAGTGAGGCCCTTCTCTGAGCTGCAGGCCTCCAGGCCGGCTGGAATTAGAGAGCCAAATGCCAGCTTTTCCTCCCGCACCCTGCCCCCTGATGCTGCTAGAATGTACCACACCATCTCTGCTTGTATGTATGTACCACACCATCTCTGTTTGTATATATGTACCACACCATCTCTGCTTGTATGTATGTACCACACCATCTCTGCTTGTATGTATGTACCACACCATCTCTGCTTGTATGTATGTACCACACCATCTCTGCTTGTATGTATGTACCACACCATCTCTGCTTGTATGTATGTACCACACCATCTCTGCTTGTATGTATGTACCACACCATCTCTGCTTGTATGTATGTACCACACCATCTCTGCTTGTATGTATGTACCACACCATCTCTGCTTGTATGTATGTACCACACCATCTCTGCTTGTATGTATGTACCACACCATCTCTGCTTGTATGTATGTACCACACCATCTCTGCTTGTATGTATGTACCACACCATCTCTGCTTGTATGTATGTACCACACCATCTCTGCTTGTATGTATGTACCACACCATCTCTGCTTGTATGTATGTACCACACCATCTCTGCTTGTATGTATGTACCACACCATCTCTGCTTGTATGTATGTACCACACCATCTCTGCTTGTACGTATGTACCACACCATCTCTGCCTGTACGTATGTACCACACCATCTCTGCTTGTATGTATGTACCACACCATCTCTGCTTGTATGTATGTAGCACACCATCTCTGCTTGTATATATGTACCACACCATCTCTGCTTGTATGTATGTACCACACCATCTCTGCCTGTACGTATGTACCACACTATCTCTGCTTGTATGTATGTAGCACAACATCTCTACTACAATGTACCACTGCATCTCTGCTTATATGTATGTAACACACAATTTCTGTATCACATCATCTCTACCACACCACTTCTTCTAGTACGTACCACATCATCTCTACTGTTGCACACAGACAGACCTGCCATGGGTTAAGCCACAGACGGTTAAGCTAACCAGAGCCTCTCTACCTCCACCACAGCTGCCCATAAATATACACACTTCATACACATATACAGTGAAACTGTAGCCAGGACGGATATTGATCACTTAACTTCTTTCACTTTCAGTTAATGAAGAAAGTAAGGGCTGAGGTATGACTAATAGGTCTATTTCTCACAGATACATTTTGAATGAGAGGGAGAAAAAGTTTGAGGTGAAGAGGAGAAAGAGGGAACAAAAACAATCCCTCACTGGCTAATTACATAATTTCCTTCGTCTGAGCAAACACTCGGAGGGTGAGAGCAGGAGCGCGAGGTCCTCAGAACTGCCAAGACAAGAGCACATGAAGACCTTTCAAACTTATAATGGACACTGGCAGAAAATGTCTAAAAGAGTGAGGGGTTCTTAATCTGCAGGCATCAGAGCCTGATAGTTTAGTTTATACTTTCATGAGGCACCATTCGGATTTTTGTAATATGATCCATTGCTTCGTCTTAGTTTTTGAAACAGTGGTGGTCTTCATTTCATCCTGGCATAGTTGGAGGATTTCAGTTGTAATGAGTCCCTGTTTTGTCCTATTATCCTTATTTTAGTCCAAACAACTGTGCTAGTTTTCATTCCAGTCTTCAGAACCCCCAGTATCGGTATTGATCCCATTTCATCACATCAGTATTTGAATGGACCAAGATTGAGTGCAGATAAACAGTTGCTGGGGTAGTGTTCCCTTCATAACAGTTCATTACTCTCAGCAGCCAGACTCGTGTTCAGTGCAAACACCACTAGGTGGAGTTGACTGTTGATGAAAAATACTGTATAGCTCATGTATCAATCTCATTAAAGTCCTGTGGAGAGGCAGTATTCTCCTGGAAGTCAATGAAATATAGTATATTTCTTCCAAGTCTTAGTGTATACAACCTACTATAGGCAATTTAATATGAGTTACAGATGGATTGCAGTTAAGACAAGCACAGAAAGTCAAAGGAAAGCCTCATCCCTGCACAGCTCTGTCTTTTGGTTTCTAATCCTCTGAGGAATGATGCAGGAATGGTGGTGCGTGCACTCAGAGGTGTGCTAATGTACAAATGATACGGGTGAAACTCACACTATCTTGCACTAATGCACAGGTTGTTTTGACACTTCTCTATAAACGCACTCTCCGCAAAGGGCTGCACAGTAAGATATAAGATAATGTGATATATGATAATATAAAGTGTTGCTTAAGCCAACAGGGCTTAGATTTAAAGGGGTTTTTAAAGTTTTGTTTTCCTTTTACACAAGTGGCACTTGAATGGAATGATGGTATACACCAGCTCGCAATGTGCAGTTTTATGTGCACTTTTATTTGAAATAAGTTAGGAAATAAGCAAATGAATAAGTGTCTCAGAGCACCCCCGTCCTTAGACCTGTTTCTGTTGAATTGACACAAACACAACCTCATGTGTTTCCAAAAGACAATTCTTTTAGATTTGCTATTACTTCACTTTTGCATCTTTACACATTCTTTTATATTATGTATTACTTCAAACATTTGAATTTCTAACATGACATTTCTCACAACAGACAGTAGACAGGCCGTAGCATGAGGATGTTATTAGCTGCATATAACCAAATCCCAGTGACCCCATGTTGTACAGTCAGGCTAATATGCAGACCCCAGTGAACTTGTTTCTCATATAAACACCTCTCCCATACGCCCTGGGTGAACCTCTGTCCTGACACCAGGCCTAGCCTGCTCAGACCCAGACCCAGACGATGGAGGCAGCTGAAACCTGAGCCTACATTAAAGCACCTCCATCAGGTAGGAGATCAGCAGAGGCCTCCATGCTCCCAGAGTCTGCAGGGGTCCGGGCCTCCAAGCGCCTATCTTTGTTCCATCTGGAAAGAGAATCTGAGGGTGGTGTGATGGAGCGATAAGAGGGCCTGCCGACAAGTTGTGCAGTCAGCCCTATTCAAAAACACTACTTGCAACTTCAACATATCTGCTGCTGAGTTGGGCCCTCGTGTTACTGTTATTGTATTCATCTGACTTCATATTCATGCACTGTATTCCCTTCAGTTTGATGTTACAAGTCGTACTTGAGAAGACTTTCCGTACATGAGATACAGTGTGGGCTGGAGTCAAGACCTTGTTTGAGAGAAATGGAAAAGGTGCGTACAAAGCCAGAGTGGTAGATCCCACACTCTCCTCAAATAGACTTTTATTAACCCTAAGTGAATAGTTCGCGTTTGATCATTGTCGTTCTGCAGAAATTCAGTGAGCTACCAGTTCATTGCTTTCTAGAGTGCAACTACAGATCCACCCTTCTTCCTGATCTGTTCTCAAGACAAGACCTGGTCTGGGCTTTTTTTGTAATCTCAAGAAGTTTGTTTCTACACAAATATTGTACATGTTTCTGTGGGCAAAGACAAAGAGACGTGTACATGTTCTACAATTTGTATTTAAAATCATACCAAATCGAATGCAGTCCTTATTTCACGTGCATTTGACGGCCTCCTGCATTGTTGCCTGGTGCAAAAGTGTGCCGGACACTTGTGTCAACAATAGCTGATAATGGGCTCTATTCAGTAGCTACAGCATAGATCTGAGGTAGAACAGTTCAGATGGAGATTTACACAGTCAGCTAAGATTTGTGTTTGCTCATCAAACATTAGAAGCTAAGGCTATGCAGCACTAACAGTGACTTCATCCCCTCCTCTACGACCAGACAATAAATTATCTTTCTTTGTGAGCATTTCACCCCATTAGTGCACACGATTTACAGCCACATTTACTAACCCAAATGGACTCAAAATAAGATCTGATACAATAAAACCAAGTCATGGTAGATGTCAAATAAAAGAGGATTCCTGATGCAGCTGTGTTAGCCATGTTTAGTACAAGCTAAGTCCGGTCTCAGGAAGAACCAATCATGTTGTTGGCCCAGACCGTTTAGTGCTTTTGGGGTCAGCATAGCCCCAGGATACGAGGCAAAATGATACACAAGTGAACTGTGAGCGCCCCCCACCTGCGTGTCAGCGATAAAAAGAAAAATAATAGTTGTAACGTCCGTATTAAATTAAGATAAGACATGATGTAAAGATTGTTGACTTTAGATGGTTATGATGTTCTTCCCACTTTCCAGGGCCGTGTTTGGTGTTTGTGTGTGCGGTAGGTACACTCCAGGTTCTGGGACAGCATTAAAGGGAAAAATAAGGGGAATATTTTTTGAGGGAAAATACCCAGTTTTCCAGCCTCAGGGCAGTAAGACAGATTGTGTGGTAGAGACACAGGGTAGGGAGGGACTCACAAATGCAAATGGGAAACAGTGGAAGTTATCTGATTTCTGAATCAACTGGAAATGGCCCCTGCATGACTGTAAACTCCTGTCTATTATTCACAAACACTAACACTTCAACTGCAACTAAACTGACCCTTTAACAACCCCAGTACAGCTCCATGGCAGGCGCTGGCTGTGAAACTTAAAAAGGAGAGACACTAGGTTGTAAATAAGCGTCATAAAAACGTGACAGCACTTTGGCCTCCAGTGCAGATTGAGAGAAAATAATCCTCATTAATTTTGACAAAATGACTCATCATTTTGTGATATTTACGACTAAAACACGCTGTACCTATTAAACACATGCAGATAGAGATATCCACACTGACAGTGTTGAAGCTAATATTTATCTTTTGCCTCGTGTTTTGATGCACTGTGTAGCATGTTTTAGTTATGATATTAAAAGATGACGCATGGCGTGAATGGGACAGTCAACTATGTAAACCTTTCTGCATTCTTTATACTAAAGTATGAACTACACATTTATGTGCCAAATAAACAGCTTTTCAAACCAGGTTCACATGACTAAAAATGTCAGTCTGAAATGTTCCAGTATGTGTGATCTTGGGTCCATTTGTCTCAGGGGCGGTGCTGGGAATAGTATCAGCTTAAGGCTGAAAGAATTTCGGCCTCCCAAGCAAGGTCATGTGCTGATGTTAAGCAAGAGCTTTCTCAGGTCACAGGCTGCGACTGCACCATCACTCACATTACCCACCTCTCTGAGCATGGCCCACATCTCCACTGCAGCTCAGTGTAATGACTGCTGACAGCCACCGAGGAGAGGCCATTCAGCCATATTATATGTGTCAATGGACCAACTCCATTCACATTATATTTATCTGAAGCAAAGGGATTCTTCATAGCCAATGATGAACTTTAAATGTATAAGTCCACATGAGAAGGTCTGTGTATCTGCAGTGAATGGTGAAGCTCACACAGGCAGGCCTTGTGTGGAGGTGCCCAGTGTTTTTGAAACTAACAGGGGTTGTTCCCTGAGGTGCCCTCTGCACATTACAGCCATTGTTTGGATTGGCATCAGCTGTGCTCACTGTAGACTGCTCCCTACTTCACACGCTTGTGCTTTTGATGTTCTAACTGAAGAAAATATTTTAGACTCAACCAAAGCACTTTATTGTTGTTATAGTGAACGTTAAAATCTTGTTCAGAACAGTAATGAAATGTTTTCACATCGTATTCAAAAGAAATGTCATTTGTGCCGTGAATGAAAAGTGTTAAGCGATAAAAACACATTGAATAAGCATAAGGAAGTCAGCGTTTTGGGCATGTATTCACATCACAAAAGCCCATGATTTTGAATTGGGATCACTCGTTCAGCTGCTGTCTTTTTGCTTCACTGAGAGAACACTGAATGCGCAGCAGACCACTATAAATTAGTATCAGACTTGTAATTGCCCGGGCTCTGTAATATGTGGCCTGGGTTTTGCACGGATAATCCCACTGTTCTCTGTCCACCTTTGACACATGGTAAACAGACACGCCTCACCACCTGAAAGAAATCACCCAGTCACGTCAGTATCCAATACATGTAGATATAAGACAGATACAGTATACTGCAGTTTGTGTACAGTGAAAAATGAGCACCCTTCTTATTGCTGTCATCAGTGCTTTGACAATCCGGACAGTTAACCTTGGATTTTTTTTAGAGTCCACTGTTCTAATACTTAAGCTATACTTTATTGCAGGCATCCCTTCCTGCTATGTCAGATTTATCCCTCTCCCACGCATGTAAAAAAGAAAAAGACGGAGACGCAACAGCTAGGAATGATGTGTAAAAAATGGGGCTAATAATAGTGTTTAAGTGCTAGTCTTTCATTGAGCAAATCTGGCCTCAGCTATTTCACACTGTAGGAATCTCTTGTGGTGCACATCAAAGAGGCCTGGGTTATACGCTGTATAGAACAGGTGACGACTCAGACAAACCCCGGCATCTGAGCATGAACCCTTTTCCTTGACTTTACAACACACATATTTCCTACAACATATCAGAAAGTGACAGCTCTTTTGTGTCCTGTATAAGCCTATGGGAAAACCCTGTACAAACATATATCATGTGAACCACTTTAAGGGAGTCAACAGTATGGAAAGACTATGTAAATTGTAGGTAGTCATTGTGCACACAAGTATGAAGAGAGTACATACAGTTTAGGAATCCGCAATATCAGTTCCAATATAGCTTTTGGTGCTACTGGAGAGTGTTCCGAGATATCACTCTATTTTATTTTTAAAAATTGTATAACGTGTCTTATTTCCAGTTTGTCCCCAGTGTAAAAAACAGGCCTTTTTGAACCGATATAGTAGCGTTGGGAGAGTGTTTGTCCACTGATCGGAAAGTTGCCAGTTAAAATCTTGCTCTCGACTTAAACGTGATTCCAGCTCCCACAGATAAATACGGCCGTGTCCTTGGGCAAGACACTTAACCCCCTTGCCCTCTCCTACTGATGTATAAATGTGTGTGAGTGAGTGGGTAAGTGGTTCCTTGATGCAAAGTGCTTTAAATAAGCCTTGAAGGTGGAAAAGCGCTATATAAAAATTTGACAATCATGCAAGAAATTATTTTATTTTTATCTCTTTTAAGTGAAAATATATTTTATGAAATTTACTGTACTCCACATAAATCTGTTGTCCTTGCTATAGATTTAAAAGTTAATCATATCGGTATCGGCTCCAAGAATTCATACCAGACTACCCCTAGTAAATTTAGATTTTACAAGTTTGAGCGTGACATGAGAGCTACAAAAGACAGTGATGGGACTAGCATATGTACAGATTCCGAGGAGAGGCATGTGGATTTGAGCTTGCTTTATGATAGATAGATCTAATATAGAGCGGGCCGTATCCATTGGAGGTGAACAGGAGGCTATGTCATCACTGGCCCATCGCGCTCCATACTTTCACATCACTTTTCACTCCCGAATATAAACAGCAGGACAAGGGGAACACCAAGACTCCCACATGTACATAAGGAAACACACAGCCTGACATGGGTACTACTGACTTACATTCATTGAGTTTCTTGTATTCTTTTTACACCAGTAATACAGATTTAAAGTATTGTTTCTTAATTGTTGCTTCCAGTATATGTCTTTACTGATTTACTTTACTTTACTTTACTACTAAATATCCCATGTTACAGGTCAAATAGTGTACAAGATGTACAACTGTATGTATGTTTGGGCCAGAATACTCAACAATTAAATACACAAATACATTCATAGCCATACTGAGAAATTCCAGGAAAAGCAAACACATTGCGATTGCAATTGAAACAAAGATGTTACATACTGCACCTTTATAAAATCTTTAGTTTGACTTAAAAAATGTTTTAACTAAAAATAACAATAATGTTTTATTCTTACCAGGATAAAATACCAGGATGTGCATAGTATGTTTTTTGATAGATGTGTCAATCCCAAATAGTGCTGGATTACTTCTCTCCGCTGTTACTAGGTTATAAAAGTTATAATATATTGCATTTGCAGTAGTATTGAATGTTACATTTCTTTGAATGATATTTCTTGCTATATTCTACCCAGTCCTGACAAAGAAAAATTAATCCCGGGTGGTCCCAGATGGCGAAATGTTTCCACTTGAAATCGCTCTGGTTTTGAAATCACGCAAACCTATGCACGCTGGATCTCACTGCTTTCAAACATCCACACACACATAACCACTGAGTGATCTGAGAGGGATCAAATAAAAGGGGGAATAAATGGGCAGGGAAGTCCATGAAGACAGAATAAATGACTCCAGGGCTTCTGATAGTACGCACTCAACCATCCATATCCCAGCCTGTCTCTTCTAAACAATAACAGCCCGGGTGACGCTCAAATGCACTGTTTAACACTGGAGAGGCCCCACCTAAAACATTTCTATTATGGTGAATAACTTGGTGTGTTTGGATAGAATAAGAGAAGATTACACATGCGAGGATGATGGGCCAATTACGTCCTTTGCTAAAACACACCTCTGTCCCGGCAGCGCTGTAATGATGATGGCTTAAACGGTTTGCCCGATATAAGGCCTGTTCAGAGCGCCTGGTAGTCACACACAAATATACCAGGCTGAAGAGGGTAAATACACACACGCACATGTCAGACTGAGCAGAAACTGAACAAACGTGGAAGTGAGGGAGTGCTCCTTGGGCAATGTTATCAATGTGGAAAGCAATAGTAAGGGTCTGTTATCATTCTCTAATTGGTAGCAGATAGCAGAATCCTTGCCTGCCCTCTCACTTTTAAACTATGGGCTCTTTAGAATGGTACTATGTCATACAGGGCCAAAATTAAAATCCATAATGTTTTAGTCGTCAACATGACGTTATCATTACTTGCAAATTCTTGACAACAAAAGTAATCTGAACACACAAATAAAAGGTTTCTTCCACTGGAAATAATTAAGGCTTTTAAAATAAATAGTGGACTTCACTTTAACAGAGTGCTTTCTGGAGATAGAGATTAAAAAAAAAAGTTTTATGCCATACTGTAAAAGATCACAGCCAAAGGAACACCATTTAAAAAGTTATGTGGTTTTAAAGGTAGTATTATTTTAAATTGATTCCCTGATATTTAAGACATGCTATAATGATGTTAACTTATTAGTCTCTCTTCATCTCCAAAGTTTAAAAACACAGTGGAGCACTTCTTGTATTACCACCTGACACTGCTTTAAGTTTGAGAGAAAAACTCAGCCTAATTATGCAGGATTTGTGCGTTAACTGTGTGTGAAAGAAGCAAAACACAACACCAGGAATGTTTTGATGAGGAAATAACATTATAACATAGATCAGATGTTAGCGTAATATGAGCTCTTTAAGCTACGTTGACAAGAAGGTTCATATGAAACAAGGATCCAAGTGTTTGCTCCGTGGACGTCATTACCATCTGCTAAAAGAATTGTATGAGGACAAACTAGAGGTGGTGCCATCTCCACATCCTCTCAACCTCCCCCCATGCCCCTCCAACCTGCATCACCTCTGACCTGCGCCCAATTCACTAGTGTCATTTTGTAATTAACACCAATTAAGTCATTTGGCTGTAAGGTTGTTGTGTGTGTGTCTCCGTGCGCAGAGCC
The DNA here is from genome assembly GCA_000787155.1 of Scartelaos histophorus. Lineage (NCBI taxonomy): Eukaryota > Metazoa > Chordata > Actinopteri > Gobiiformes > Gobiidae > Scartelaos > Scartelaos histophorus. Next base: position 25,134 of record KN491950.1, read on the forward strand.
AGTGTGTGGATGTGTGTTACTTGCACTCGATGGGGCAATTACAGCAGCACAAGGGAGCCTTTTGGAAAACCGAGGGCCCAGCAATCAACCAATCAGCCTTCAGATGGCTTTGACATGAAAAGAGAGATTGGCCCCTGCTAACCTCCGGAGGTCAGCCACAATTTAGTCTATTTACCCACTCAGGAATGACTCCCCGTGTGTATGTTAAGGATGGATGTTGAGGGGGGCCCTTGGAGTGATGAATACGTATGGAAATGTCTAAGTTCAGAATAGCAATATAGAGAGAGGGGGCAAGGAAGAGGGGAGGAGGCGGTCTGGGCAGGTGAATTGTGAAGCAGTGGGTGAGGGGGTGGGAGTGGCCCGCAGAGGGGATGTGGGGCCGCCCATCAGCTTGTATTTGTGAAGCTAAAAGGCCAGCAGTTGGAGGCCATTTGCTAACAATTTCCCGTGGCAGAGTGGACCTTTTCGCACACATACATGTAACTTCCCCCGCAAATCAGCCTGACAACAGACGGAGAACGACAACTTTAAACTTGGCCTGGACTTGATAAACATAAAGATGCTACATCATAATGAAGGAGCAGACTGTGTTAAACAAACTTAAAATTATGAAGTGTTTTTTTGGATTATTTAAGACACTGTCACATGTTTTATGTGTCATGTTTATTGGAATGCAGTCTTTTGAAGTTTCATATGCGTATTTCAAAGAATGTATAAACAACATTTCTGAGCCTGTCTGAGTTTACATAATTGGAATGAAGTCACAGCTAAAATAAATTGTTGCCAAAGCGAGACTGCACTTATATCTACAGGCTGTACTGGTGCAGTATAATGGTACGTCATGGTTTTCTTTACATTATGGCTGTGTCTCACAGATGACTAATTCTATCCCTGTATATGGGTCAATGACACAATGTCTGTCCAGTTGCAATTTCTTCAGTTAAAAAGGTTCAAATTTCATAATACCTCACATACCTGTTTCACCCTGACCTCCATGGAACCAAATCATTTTTTCCAGAAATCATTAGTTATTATGCATGTTTTTTGGACTTAAAGAGTTAAAATGTCATGTGGTGCAACAGTCCACCCTTAACTGCTGATTTTTAAACTTCTTATCTTCTTTTTCTTCTAAATCTAATAAAATTTATTTACATTCTTTTTTTGGCATACTTTCTGAAGTGTTTTGTCATCCCACATGAGAATTCAGCTTTCTAGAACAGATATTTCCCCTATAATATTCAAACAAATATTGTCTGAGCATGTCCATTTTTTTCCAAATATAATATTTTCATGTTTTCAAATATCAAGATCATATTCACTCAGAACTTAGATTAATATCCCAATCATGTTTTAGAAAATAAAAAAAATGTTAAGGTTATTCTCGGCTACATCACATGACATTTTTAGGTTGTGCCCAATTCATGTACATAAAAAAACACAAATAATGCTTAATATAAATGTTAAACATAGACTTATGCATAACTGACACTGTAAATATAAGAAAAAAGTTCAATAGAAACAAAATTTTCAAATTTGCCTCTTGAAAAGTCATTGACCCATATATTGAAATAGCTAATACACTAGGGTTTCAAATAGGAAGTTAACATGGGGGCACTTTCGGCTCCATTGACTTTGCATTGAAAAAGTGTCATCCCTCTCTCTGTAACTGCTGCTGTGAGCTATTTTAGTCTTTAAATGTGCATATTAGCTGCTCTACACAACTGGTGTTTTTATTTTGCTATTTGGTTCGAAAATAAATTCCTAATAAGAAACTCATCTCCAAATTCTCCCCTATAATTGTTAGCATCCTGATCTTAATTTGACTGGAGCTGAACAGCATGGGTGAACTCCTTTATTCCACTTTTTTATACACTCTCTGTATTAATCCCACACATATTTAACTCAAGTGAACAGGTAAAACTGATTTTCACTCAGTTAAATCGCTCGTGTTCATATGTTTAATGTCACGACCAAAGTTCATGAACATAAAATAGACAATAACCCGATTTAGCCTTTGACAAAGTTACTGTTTTCACAAAATCACCTCGTGTGCAGATCAATAGCCCAGCTGTGAAGTCTGGTGCCAGGCCGCTCTGCAGAATAACACACAACGGCACCAGTCAGCCTCTTAACCATCGCACTTAACCAGCTCCTGGCCACAGAACAAGGGACAGGCACTCAAAAGCACAAATGTACATTCAAACCTTCAAAGAGAGGGAGAAGTAATCACAGATGCTCATTATTCCCACTGCTTCTGGTCAATAATATCACATACACTATCTGACAAGCGAACCGTGGCTTATCCTATATCTATTGTGTTTCGAAAAGTGTCTTATAATCACAACCATATGACGATAAAGGAAGTCTTCCAGCAATGAACAGGAAGCAGGGAAACAAGAACTGAATCGTTAGCCCGGAGCTTACAGCCAATCACAGGGCCGGAACTTTCAGGAAGGGGCGTGGCCATGGTTTTTCGTGTGTGTGTGCGTGCGTCTGTGTGCCTACAGGCTGGTATTAATGGCTGTTTGTTTACAGCACATAATGAGAGCCGCTTGTGTGTGATTGGAAACGTCAAAGTATAGGTGTGCGGCAGGTTTAGGCCTTGAGCTAACACGACACACACAGATTTTAAAATGCCAAAGACCCAGCATGTCCAGTGGAGACAAATGAGAAACAAATGGCCCCACTGTATGGAATATGCCTGGTCTAACCTCCGCCTTCTCCTACAGGGCAGTAAGAGTGAGAGAGAGTGAAAGAAAGAGAGCGAGCACTTTAAAAATGTTCAAATATTCTACCCAGTGAGCCCTCCTGCCACTTTTTCACCGCCCCCTTCCTCCCGTGTTCTGCAAACCATCAAGACTAAAGAGGCTAATTTTTGTCGATAGCTTACAGGTGGCCAGTGCAAGGTGAACCACATCCACTCTGCAGGAAGACACACACACACACACACACACACGTATACAGGGCGCACACACCAGCACTCTGCGCCTCTAAAAGCAACCTTCTTTTTTTTTCCAAACCTGATGCCGAACTTCAAAGAGCCAAACACACCTTAACACAGCTCAAAGGCACCAGAGACACACAGTTATGCACACCAGCTCGCAAGCTTTAAAATGGGCTCAAACTCAAACATGTGCGTGCTCGTAAACCTTTAGAGCACTGAGAGGATTTCCAACAAATGGTTTGGAGGGTCAATCTTAGGCCTGGGACTATCTCATGTTTCCAAACAGAGTAATGCCCGGCCTTTAGTGCTCTTGTAACATTAAGAGATGTTTCACTTTTATAAACACAGCTGGACCAAAGCTCCAATTGGAAATGCGGGGACACGGTTTTGCAAGTAAAAGTATCTGTAATATGTTGACAAATGGGTGTAATATAGTGAGGAATGTGGTTTGGTGGAGTTTTATGTAATTCAATACAGATAATTGCCTGATGAGAACATACAGTACACCTGCAGCTTCTGAATATATAAAGAAATATGCAAGATAATAGAACTAAGTTGAATATTGCTATGTGAACTATTAAAACTAATATAAATAAAGCTGTGATAAAGTAAAAAAGTGGGCAAAAAAGTCTATTGGAATTATAATAACATTTTTTAATGGTTACATGTGAGGACAATGAATAGTTAAGACAATGAAAAAGATGCTCTGGACTAATAAAACTAAACAGGGTTCAATTAAGCCAGCCCTAACTAATAAGTTGTAAGCAACAATAGAAATCTCAAGCTGAAACTCCATATAAGCCCACATTTTCATTTCTTGATACATTTGTCAAAAAATTATCGAATTTCTGCAGATATTGCAAATCGACACCATACATTACAGCCCCCCCACGTGCTGGTTATGTAATGTGTTTGAAAATTACAAGTCTGGACTGCATCTTGTGTTTCATTGACAGGATGGCTGTTGCATGTGTGTGTGTGTGTGTGTGTGTGTGTGTGTGTGTGCATGAGTGTGTCCCTTTGCACATAGCCTCTATTCTACCCTTTGATGCTAAGCTTGCTCCTTCATTAAACCCAGTCCTGAAGCTCTTCGTGAATACGTAACTAACATCAAGACTAATTGTAATTCCAGTAAAAATGACCAGCGCTCTTTGAAGCTGGTGTCATTGTTTTGGAGATAAGATGAAAGCTAAACGTCCCACTCAAAGTGAATTTAACCCAGTGTACCAGAACTGGGCAGCTGATCTAACTGCTTCATACCATCCTTATCTGCAGCTATCTGATGAAGTGGAGATTCAGAATGTAGTGGAGTGGTTATGGCAAACGTGGAGTTCAGTCATGACCTTGAAATCAACAAGCACAAGATTTTAAGTTTGGTTGTAAAATATGTGGCCTTGCATGATGTCTGGAACAAATGTAGATTCAGAAATAAGATTAAATCGTAAAACAATGAAATAAGCAAAATACATAAATAAGGGTTGTCAGTTGGGAAATAAACACAAGTGAAATATATTTACAATGGCTCATATGGGTTGAACTGCATTGACCTCAAGGAGCAAATTAACTGAATGTATATATCAATGTTTTATAGACCGTATTCAGGATATAGCTATTTTTATTATATCATCATCACCGTTGTATGATTTTGCATAGAGCTGATGATCTCAACACCAAATAAATGACATATAGACTACACACATCAGTTTTCAAGTTGCACAGAGTAAAAGGGCATTGTTGACTTGTTGGTGGACATAAACATTTTACACAAATCAACTTTTAATATTTCACTAGTTCTCCATTGAAAAGAATTCTTAAAAGGAAGTGCCACTCACAAAACGTTGAAATCCATGCTGCACATTCCAGGCAAAGCAAGATCATTTCCAGTGAGCCAAAGAAGTGCTAACCCTCCACCAGAAGCCTATACTGTGAAAGATTAGAGTTTAAATCCAGGGATAGTCTTCATAATTACCATTGTGAGATAGAGAGGGAGCCAGTTGTCTAATCTCAAATGCTATAATCTTTGACATTTCTTCTATTTCGTGTATTTTTCACATGCCATGTATTGTATACTTAATCCAGGATAATAATTGTAATATTTTTAAACAAACATAAAATGTAATGTTTTTTTGATAGTCACGACACTGTGCAGAACAAACTACATAAATGCGAGTGTGAGTGCAGCGTTTGTACAGCTAATACCACGTTATTCTTTTATCACCGTGCAGCAGTGATGGAACTGCCTGCTTACACGCACCTGAACTTGGATGTAACACATAACTTTGATACACCACCTTGATCTAATTACCTGAATAGAATATTTTACACCGTCTGAAGAATGCGTGTGTTGCGAGTGTCCAATGTTGTCTTGTCTGTCAATCTCACTCATTTAACCTAATCCTGGAGATGACAGGCTCAATCCTCTCTGTCAACCTGTGCCTTTACAAGTGCACTCAGCCAAGACCCTGGATTTAGCAGGCGAGCACTCTCTCTGTACCCCCACACGCCCATACACATGCATACAACCTGCACACACATCAGCTCACACCAAAGCCAGCCACCAGAAGAAAGCATTTTTACTTGGCAAGAAAAGCAAACAAGTATGTGCTCCTGTATACACGTGTGACACTGTATGACAAACACAAAGGAAGAGTCAGTCAAGCGCCACTTCCTGAGTTTAGCAAAGAGCTTACAGTGACCATTGTAGCGCAAACCACACAAATATCCACAGACATTCATTACGCTGCTGACCACCCCCGATTCCCCCGCACCCTCTCATCCCTTCCTATTTTTCTTTTGCCAAAAAGGAATCCGAGAAATGCCCTCAAAACATCTTTCAGCAGTTGTTAATATTGTTTCTGCTTATGATAAAGTCATGGTATGTTACCTCATTCACCCTCCCACGCAGATATGTACAATCACACAGAGGGCATCATGCATGTGGCCATACAAACAGAAAGTCCCGCATCTGTGCAACCTCAAGAGTCAGAAAATTAGAATTTCTTACATGAATCCAAGATACACAAAACCTAATCGTTCTCTGACTTTTCTCTGCATCAATTAAAACATAATGTGTGTGTTTAATAGCAGGATAAGGGAAAGCAGAGCTGGTAAAGCTAACACAACAGCTGACATCACTGATAAGGCCGTGGCTGGCTCTGATCTGTGCTCTGATCTGTGCTCTGTGTGGGACTGGACTCACCATTTGGCTGCAGACACTGCACTGGCAGGGCCTTAGCTGATCTGGCAAAGCCCTGTGAGGCCTGCTGTGGAGGGAAGTATGCTCTCCGTAGGTGGTTTCTATGTTTAATACACTCTAAAAGCTCCCATTAGATCAATGGGGCCTATCGGTATGGAAGAGAGCTAACTTGTAACTTTAGAAAGCCTCTATAGTACAGTTCAGTTATGAAGGAGCGAGTGAAAAAGCCAGTCCAGAGGCTGAGAGGGGTTTATTATGGACCCCTGCTCAAGTCTACCTGGCTTTAGGTTATCATAAAGTACATTTGAGATGCCCATTGCTTTCCTTAAAAAAATAATCACTATTACAGCCGACAAAACAACACTTTTATTATTTTGAGAGGAGCAGATCAAAGGCTTTCTGCGTCTTATGTCTTCCGAGTGCACTTAAACGAACTATAAGCAAACATGGTAAGATCTGATCTTAAGAATGAGCGCATCACAGCGGCTTCAAGAAAAGACAATGGTCCTTTGATAAGATACTTTGTCATATGTTTTCAAGTGTGGTCTTTTGTGTAAACATACTGCGGTGGTTTCTTTGAAAGTGACACACACATTCACAGACACAGACAAACATATACACAAACAAATGATGACAGAGCCTTGTTATTACCGAGTCATCAGCGTAAGCTTGAATGGAATGCCTGCTGTGCAGCTCACCAAAGCCAGACACAAAGCCCAGTGTTACAACAGCCAGACACACACACCTGACACACACTGTGTGAGAGAAATAACTATGTATATAAGTAATTAGAAGGCAAAACACTGCAAACATATGTTTGGGTCTCGTTCTCCGGCCTGCACTTGTGCTCATTTGCAATGTGGTGCAGGCTGAGGCTAGGCCTCTGCTAAACACATGTCTGAGGAGTTGTGCAGATCAACACTTTGCGCATACAGTTGGCTGCACAACAGTAAAGGGAAAAAGATCACAAAACACTTTGACTGATAAGTGATTTGCTGTTTGATTCCTGGACACTGTTTGAGGCTGACTCAAACATATGTCAACACATATGCTGCTGTTCATGCCAGCAGACTAGCTTTATTGGCTGGGAGCTTGTACTAATTAGGAGCGATTTCTCACAGCTATGGGCTATGTGTCACATTTTTTTGTGCCTGTTTGCGAATTCCTTTCTTGAAAATGCAAACAAATACGATGACTTACTTGATGCTTATGGCTATAAAACATCCCTTTAAAACACAGATGTCATAGCAAACCTGGGAATTGCACTCAGAAAACAGTCCTAACTTACCTGTTGCTCAGTATTGCTTGACATATTTCTATGGACGGCATAATTCATCGAGTCAGTGATGAAGGAGCAAATTAAAGTTACGGAGGGCTATGAAGAATGCAGCGGAGCGAGAGAGGGGAGAAATTAAAATGAAAAGCAGAGGAGAGAGACAGATTGCACTGACTGTGGTATGCCATCTTTATGATCTGTCTGTGAGAGAGCTAGTGAAATTGAACTCAGGTGTAGGCTGATGCAGAGAAAGCCATTTCCCCATTAGGGCCCGGGAATCTCACATAAACAAATTAGACAAATACATTCTTTATAAGAGCGGGCTGCGTTTGGTCCCAGTGTGCAGTGAAACCGGAGAGGGTCCATGTTTATGTGTGTGACAGTGTGTTTACATTGACTGCCCTCACATCACTACAGCAGCTCAGAGCGCTCCACTGCTGTCACACTACCTGTCCAAGGCTTATGGGGAACATGTGCGCACTTTCTCCATGTGGATATGGGAGCAACAAGTGCAAAACAGATATACAAACTCTTTGAGATTTACAATTATCCCTATTTAGTTATTGGTAAATAACTAAGCAGGGATGACAAAACTAACAAACAAAATAATATTTGTTCTGTCCCAGCACAGATAAATTAGATCAGTTTCTAATGGGTAAAAATCCTCTGCAAACTGGGAAGTGGGCTGTTAGCATGCTAGTTGTTGTTAGCATTACTCTAGCGACAAAACTCTAGCCTGTCCTCTGAAATTTGTAATCATGAGGATTGCATCTAATAATAATTCCAATACAAGGGCAAGGGATTATTCGTGTGTGAATGAATGTAAAGTGTTCTCTGTTGAAAGTTTGGAGTTGAAAGTTGAAAATATGTTAAGTTTAATTTATACAATGCAAAGAAAAATACTTCAGCCAAATAAATCTTAATAAACCCTAACTCAAGATTTGGAGATGGGTCTCTAGGAATAGCCTTGTGTTTGCTGTGCACTCCTGACAGGTTGCCCCAGCAGCACTGAAGGATGAGTCAAATGCAGAATATAATTGCAAGATATAACCAGTGTTTCAGTGGTTTTGGTTGGTGCTTTTGTGTTTATACTAAACGTGTCAAATCTTGCAGGATTTGTAATTTACTTTATGGCACCTGGATTACAAGATTTGTTCAGTAAAATCATTTGAATAGGCATATCCTACATACATTTGTAGTCAGAATAGGGCTCATGTTAGATAAATGAACTCTTCAAACATGATGCTGCAAACTAATCTCCAATCTTGTTCAGGAGGAATGCTGATGTAGCTGCCTGCCCCGTGCTCCTGCCCGCACGTTTCCTGTCCCACCCGCTGTTTGCCACAGTGAGCGAGTACATTTCTTCATGCCAGTTCTGGTCTGACCGCAGCATAATACAACCACAGTTTTCACATACTAGCCACAGCGCAGAAATGTAAGGTCTCCAGCAGAGCATATTTACAGGGTTGGTGTTACAAATTCAACGTGGGTCCGTACTCCAATAAGACAGCTTTATACCAATCTCAAAGAATACATTTCTAATAGTCCTCCATGGAAAGAATAATATTTTCAGAAATCAAACTTAAAGCTATAGCTACAATCATCCTTTGCATTCCTGATTCACTGTGTGAGCACCTCCAGACTCAGGTGCAGAGGGAGGGGGACCACCCAGCACAGCAGATAATCCCATGGCTGCAGGGCTGGTACACACCCTCATGAGCTGTAGGCCACTCCTGTTAGGATACTGCACCGGAGCGAATGTACAATGGGACCTATTGATGACTGGTGTTAACTTTGATCCAGATAAAGCCTAAGACTGTATAAGAGGAACTGATCATAAAACCACATTTTAACTCTACTTCAAGGATTCTTAGAGTAAATAGTTTTGTAACAAGTGAGGAATGTAGTCACTTCTGTAGAGGCAGGTATTACTGAAAAAGTGCTGGTTGATGATTTTATTGTATACTCTGCCTTAACATTTTTGTTCCTATTATATTGGTGGTTATGTACCTTCAAATTAACTATTATAAAGGACACATATTATGCAAAACTGAGCTTTTAACCATGTTATGTTAAGTGTTCACTCAGAATTGATTTATATTTTTAATGATTTATTCATGGATGTTTGAATAATCCTGCATTTGAGGGTTAAGTGCTCAGAATATTTCTGTTTTCACCAAACCCCTATCCCCACCCACAATCCTGGACTTTGTTGCAATTACTTGAAAAATTTAGACTCCAGGTCATACATGTAGTATTCTATAATGTTCAGTAGCCATTCTTCAAAAATAAGAATTATGAGAAGGCAGGGCTTTTTGGTGCAATAGTTCTGAGAAAGCCATTTAACCTGCTCCTATTATTAAACATGTTCAGTATTGTAGTTTACATTGAACAAAATGTGGAATTGTGATATACTAAGGATGTGATAATTCAACGGTAAATACCAGAAAAACTATATGGTAAATCAAAATAAAAGCTATATGCCTAAAAATAACAGGAAACAAAAGATATTGAGATCAGATATTGCATTACTTGAGCCAGTTTCAAGCCTGGATAAAAGTTTATGCTCTGTTTTCCCCAGACAGAAACTATAAAGAAAATGCATGTGGACAGAAACCAACACTGCACACAAAGTTTACTCCTCACAACATTATTTTTACCCCAAACCTCATTAATTGTCTTTTGTAATAAAAAATAACCTTATGTATCTGGATCTGTGTACGTACAGAGAACAGAGCAGCCCACTCACTGCTGGTTTTGCTTTAGTCCGTCAAACACACTCACATCAAACACACAGCCAGTGGCACTCAACAAGACACTGAGATGGAGAGAGAGCAGCAGAAGAAAAGAAACAGACAAATCAAGAGTCACCGTTGAAGATCCGCTGATTCAAAGTAACCCCCAAAGTGGAGGCCCGGGGATAAACAACCAATCAGAGAAGGATCACTGTCTAACCCAATCAGAACACATTCCAATACGAATCCTCTCCAGACCCAGAAAACCCCCAGAGTTAGGATTTGAAAAAGACGTTTGCATACAGTCGTGTGACCCAAATACAGCAGCTTCCTCAGAGGTCCTGACCGTGGCCCTTTAGCACAAAAAAATCCAGAAAAGTTGTCTTCACTCTCAGATAGAATGGGCGTCTGAGCATCAATGAGGAGGAAACAAGCAAAGCAAAGAATCAAGTTTATAGAAAGATGATAATAGGAAACCTTTAATGTTGCGTATTTATGACTTATGGAGTGAGAATACATTGTATACAAGATAACATCAGGCATATCCTGGACTATGCTTTTGTCTTTAAAGAAAATAAAGTATATCGATACCACAACATGATGTCTTATCCTCATGCAGCAATAAAATAAATGCTGTTTTTATCAAATAATAATAATAAAAAAATTTAACTTTATCTGCATGTATATTTAATATTTTTATATCAGATTACTGTACTTTAGTGGTAAATACGGAACGACTGCTCATAAACAAAATAAACATATCATTTCCATACCGAAAGACTTATTCCACAATGTTGGTTAGTCAAGAAGTAAAGTTTAATTTGAACTGCATTGCAAAAGGATGCCAGTGTGTAAGAAAACTGCTTTCTGAAAAAGACAGGCCTTCATTGGTCGACAGCAAAAAAGCAAAAAGCTTGACAAGTCAAGAGGAGAGGACACAGGGACAGTGTGAGAGACCAACTCACCAACTACACTTGTGTTACAACAGCTCCTGTGTGTGTGTGTGTGTGTGTGTGTGTGTGTGTGTGTGTGTGTGTGTGTGCCCGCTGTGTGTCCATGCTGCCTGTAGATCCCCTTTTGGCTGCGGCTCTGTAAACTGAGGAGGGTCTTACATGGACCATAATCCTTTGCTGAATGTCATCTTACAGGTGTGGCTATTCACAGGCTTCAGATAATGTGCAGGAGAAAGTGGGTCTCACTGCTGTTAGGAGAGTGTGATGTGGCCTGGAGAAATTAATGTTGACTGTGAAGGTCACTGATTTGATGTGAGGATTATGTACAGTAGGCAGAATGTGACTGACACAGGGCAGTTCCAGTGCTAATCTGGTTGTCTGGAGTGATCTAATGACAGAGGCACTGCACAGAGAATAAAACTATAAGGTTTCACTGGAGAAATCAGTCAGAAGGAAGCAATGGACAAGCGATCAAAGCAGTGCTTTACATTAACATAATATAAACTTTTGCCTTTGTTTGTAAACTTGTGCTGTAATTGGAATTTGTGTGAGATCTGAGTGCACAAACCCATAAAAATCCATACTGTCAGATTTCCTCTAGGGGTTTTTCAGACTAAGTCCTGTGACACAGTGAAGCTGCAACAATTGAACTTGCTTTTTCAGAACAAGTAAAGGTGGCACAGAGATTGAGTGACTAGCACAGGCCTCCTGTACAGGATTTGCATTTTCTCCCTGTGACTGGGTGTGTTTCCTCCCAGGACTCTGTTTTCCCCTATCAACCAAAAACATGCACCATAGGTATAATCTTCCATCCCAAACAAGGCTAACTCAAGATCTGGAGATGGGTCCCTGAGCACTGTATGGCAGTAGCTCACTGCTGACAGGTTGCCCCAGGATGGGATCAAACACGGCTAATTCATTTTGTTCACAAGAGATCAATAAATTATTCCAAACCAGATAAACAAATTGGGGTTGGCGGTGACAAAACAAGATACAACTGTGATTTCACTTTGAAAAAAAAATACATATGAGTTGAACAGACTCCATGTTGGATCATGAACTGATTTACTGTAAAATCCAGTAATTTTTAGATACCTTTGTTGACCTACTTCTCTTTTTGCAATTTTGTTGTTTTTTTGACGTGTCAAAGCATCAGAGCTGTTTATTTTTTAAACATCCTTTAAGTCATTTAACAAGTTGGGTTAATAAGAACCCTGTAGCAATGGGTCAATGTGCCAAAATTTGAACAAATGCATCAAGCAAGCACATTTTCTATTGACAGTCGGATGGCATCAGATCTGTTGAGTGTAAGAAAAACATCTTCTTGAATGAAATGTTTTGACAAATAGCTCAGTTGTATTTGTTGACTTTATGCACTTGTTTTTTTACAAGCTCTCTGGAAGCACTGATGTTCGCTAGCGTGAGACATAAAGTGCGACCTAGTGTTATACAAGACCTAATTAGTGACTCCTAATGTTGACTGGCAGTTCAAAGATGGTTACTGAAAGGCTGGTGTTGCAATATTGACCTGAACAAGAGTAAACAGGATTTTTATTATTCTTTAAAACCCAAGATTTTTGCAAAGGAAATACACAACGTAACAACATAATTTCACAATTCAGTCACTACAATTAAACTATAATCAATATATATTTTTGACCATCTAAATGGGATTCATATTTTACTTTTTGAGGTACCCTCTTTGAACTAAAGTGTTCAAATAAAGCTTTACGTGTAGACTACTTTCTAAGCATAGCTGAAACCCGTTGGCGTGACCACCATTACATGCACTGCAAATCAGAGTGCCTCTGCCATCCTTCTTTATCTCTCCAAGAATCCAAACCCCCTGGTCCTATGAGCACCTGTTTTTATAAGTTTGGATCCAGAGCAGAACTCCAATACTGCTATTTTTATAAAGCTTTATGTGTATTTAGCTGCCGGTAGGGCCAAACTAAATATCAGGCTTTGCTGGAGATTTAAGATCTATAAAAAAAAGTGCAAATATGGGCCCAATATATCGGCTAACTGATATATTCTTCAATCTCTTTTTTCAATCTATTTTAGTAATTGAAGAATATATCACACTACACACTTTATGAAGATGCTCTCAAGGGACATCTTTTTTGCTTCATCATGGTGAAACTATGTAAAACTCTCCTATTCATGGACCTTTCACTATCCTAGTAACTATTCAATTAATTGAAAGAAAGAATCGCAAGATTAAACAATCACCAACTTAAGCTTTAGATGCAGCAGACTTGAGTACGAAGCACATGTGACTTGTTGAAATGATCACTGTGAGAGCTCATCTCCCATAACATAACTTACAGCAAGAGAAGCCTGTGCAAAATAAAATATTTAGAGATAATACAGTGTGTTTCCCTTTCTCCCCTCTGTAAATCCCTGTACCTCCCACGATCACTGAGGGCCTTTGTGGATGTGAGACTTTCTCTTTGGTTTGTAATCCATCCTGAACAGGGATAGGACGGGCTGAGGGCCCCATTCACACTGAAGCCTCGGCTCCAGGCTTAAGCCAAACACTCGGCTGTGTCTTCCCAGGTGCAAGTGTCTCCTCGGGGGAAGACCTTTGTGTGCTGCCATCTTCATAATCTCACAAAACACTGCTATAATCCTGTCAGGATCACTATATATATGTCTTTTACCTCTTGCACTCATCTACACATCCTGGAGGAGGAGAGCAAATCATTTAATCTTTTGGTCCTATCACTGAGCTGTTTAATAATATCTACTCTGTGTGTTTATGCGGCGTAATGTAAAGATCAGTATCAAGTAGGAAAAAGTGAAAAATATGAAGAGATTTATGGAGCTTTTTGCAAAGAAAGGAGTTTACAGACTTGAATGAATTACACCTGGCATGTTGAGACAGAAAGGGGAGGACAAGATGGCTCACAAAAGTATTTCAGCCTATGGACATCCACCACCCTGGAATGTGTGAAGAAAATAGTGTGGAAATGATTACAATGTTCATGTCATTATCAGTCCAGGGCAAAGTTAGATAAGGTATAACAGAGAAGAGAAGTTAATGTGGCAAAACCAGACTTCCACAAAGGCATTTCAGTTTCTGTGTGGCAAGTATTGCTCTGGGCAATACTGAGAAAAAAATAAGATTAGAAAATATATTTTAGTGAATTATGTTACTAAGACAAAATGTCTTAATGTAATGTAATTAGTGTAGAGCTACTTCATGCTTTTGACGTGTGCTGCTGACCTGGTCACTCTTGTAAAGGAGACCTAAACCTCAACAGGTGTTATGAACAAGAGTTTTATGTGTCCATGTGCAAACTTTTTTTTTTTTTTTTCATTTTACCTCTCAATGACCTCAGAGAAATCTTGGTAATTTTATGTTTGGAAAAAAAAAATCAAAAAAAAAAATCACACATTTCATAATCATGCACGGGATAATTGTCAACTATGTTACATAACTGAGGTTTTACAGGTGCAGTTAGACAGCATTGCATGTGGTGCCTAATTAGGATTTAATTCCATAAAATGAGAGCAAACATGCACATTCTTCTTGCATGGTTTAACACTGATGAAGAAGGCCTGATACCTGTAATCTTCACACTCAATAATTAAGTCTCTTTACATTGCAGCTTTGCACGAGCAGCATGTGTGTGAGGCCTTGTTAGCGTGTGTAATGAGTGCGTGGTGGGTGGAGTCATGGGGCTTACTCAGACAACAGCCCCATGATCCGTGCATCAGCAGTCTACACTGTGATATCCTTCAGACAACTTCAAGGAAACCACAGAGACTACAAGAACTAACCTGTCTGACTCTCACCACTGCGCTCTTCGTTACATCGTCCGTTCTCCTTGTCCTCCCCCACTGCTGCACTGGCTACTGTCTTTACTGTCTTTGCACGTGGACAATGACAAAGCAACTTCTTCGGATTAATTTAGTGACACACTTGAAAAATATGATGTGTGCCTCTAACAACAGTGTTTATGGTCAACTGACAAACAATGCACCAAGCAAAATCCTCTCTGCTTGTATAGGCAGATGAGAGGATTGGGAGAGACACGAATGTAATTTCTCACCTGTTCACACGTGAACATGTACAACTTTATCTTGCATCATTCAAACTGCATATTGCAAAAAAAAAAATAATCTGGTGTAAACGCATTTCCCTGTAATTAATTTTATTTTAAACCTATATTTATCTATCATGCAAATGTGCTAAGTACTTATGTTTTCTGTTTGTGTCCAGGCGTTACAGTGTTATTAACTTCTCTCCATGCATGTTTAACCTTGGATATAACCTTTGACCCCACAGCCTGATGATGCTGACAGCTGAACTGAAGGATGGCTTTGGTCAGACACCTTGTGTGACCTCAGTGCAGCGCTTCATTGATCTACAAAGAGCTTCAGCGTGACCTTGTTCAAACACACGTGAGAGGAGGCCCATTGATAAACATACAGGGAGACTAGGCTTATTAACAAACTACTGCCAAGGGTCTAGTGACGGGGGCACTCACATTTTTTTTTTTACAGTTATTTATACTTACCTGTATCTTTTTGGTTAGTATTGTTTAGTTTAGTTAAGTATTTTGACCAAATAAAAATTTTTTTTTTTACATTTCTGTGTGCCTATAACAAGTGAGGCAGTGCAACAAATCATATTTGAATCCTAAAAAATAAATAAATAAAATGGGGAATTTTAAATGAATCATCACAAAGCATTAAAAAGTATATTCTTCATACATTGTTCACAATTGTAATTATAATTACATTCTAATTTCAATGATTATTCTCTTCATTAATAATTATACTTTACTATACTTTTTTATTTTTTTACATAAGTAGCTCTACAGAAGTGAAGGTTTTTATTGTCAGGTCAGGTCCTATTGAGATGATGTTTGATAATATAGTGGCTAAGGGAAATGAGTCAGAAGCAGAACTAAACCCACAGGGCACATTAACAACATTATAACAAAGTAAAATACATAAGCAGCTGAGCTATCTGATGTTCTCTTGTGAGAATCCAATGCTACTAGGGAAAAAAACAACTCTACTATTTGTATATTCAGCACAAACATGGCACAGGCAGAAGAATCCTGGGCACTCTACACTCCCAAATGCAAACATATTTCTGTCCCCCACTTGGAAAGCCTCTGAGCCTCTCCTTGCTTCATTCAGTACAAATAACTTCACGGTGGGATAAAAGCATAATGTTTCCAGAAAACCTCTTCCCCCTGAAATGCTCCTTTTGGCCTGGTGCACTCTGCGCTTCCCCCTCCACTTGTGCTCTCCAAAAGGACATTCTTATTTCATTAGAGGCGAGTCTGGGAGGCCAAGAGGGTAAACAAAACCTTAGTAATCAACAGCAGGACATATACACAACCACAAAGAGCCAATCAGAGCGCAGCATCCGCCTGAACACAACCATAGCTAACCAGTCCAAGTCAACACCTGGACATGCACCACTTGAACTTGCCAATTTCAACTCAGCACTTTGCTTTAATGGAGCTCAAAGTACAGCCTACATTGGGAATCAAGGTCGTCCATATGAAAAACCCAGATTTTGGTCATGTAAGAGTCGGGCGCTAACATGGATAGAACAGAACAAGAAAGTAGGCTAGTTCTGGAGATGGAAATACAATTCAAGTAGCATGGTTAAAGGTTCTATATTACACCGAATTGACCCTTGACCCTGAGCTTAAAGCCATGTTATGATATTGTTACCTCCTAAAAATCAGACCTGGAGTTGTGTTTTGTTTCATTCACACATGTTTGAGTTTATTCGTCTGTCTACATCTCCAAAGCTCAAAATCCTCCTTGTGATACCATGTAGTGGTCGTTTTTACCCTTAGTTCAGTAGAGATTGGCAATGTGATTTAAACATGTGTGAATGAAACAAAACAAAAATTCAGGCATGATTGTGATGAGGAAACAACATTATAATATAGATCAGAAATTAGCATAATATGAATCCTTTAAAGGTGATCTTCAATGTAAATGTCATGTAGCCTATGTCATATTGAGGCATTATGCTTTCAATAGTCTGGTTCATGAATTTATAAAGACATTTTCTAATTACAAGTGGCAGAGCTGGACAACAATTTCAGATATTCAGAATGACAGGCAGCTTGGATACATTACTGTCAGTTCAGCAGCAGCTAAGGTGGGGTCCCTCTTGGGCCCTGCAATAGGAAGAGCAGACCATAACAGACACTTGCCCACAGACAGGAATTGTGGCCTATTTGTCTATCTGTGCTGTCATCTCTGTTTGTTCACATTAGGAGATCTCATTCAGGGACAGGATATAAGGATTTGGTCAGGCTTTATTGCGCTGTAGCTACATACTGCTAAATAGCTCCCATCTGTTCCCCCATAGTGTCCGGCTAATAATGGCTAGCTGCGCTCACGTTTTACACCACCAGAATAACATGGGCGGATAGATGAGCAGTGCTGATATGGCTAGCCACAACACCACTTTGTGCTAAAGGCTAATGTCCCTGGCTTATTATATTAGATCTGGATAAGACGCACTAATACATGGCGATGGATACACACACGTGCGGTCACTGTATCTGATTGGAGATAGTGGGCCAGTAGACTAGTCGCTGGTCCAACTACCTTGAAGGAGTATACATTAATGAAGAGGAGGAAAGAAAAAAACCATGTGGAAGTGGAAAGAGAGACAGAGAAAGGGGGCAGTGTGGTCTGTTTCATTACGGTGAATCCTGACACTGCCGCATTCTCCGCACACATGGACCGGATTAGAGACAACTATATGTGGGGCACTTCAGCGCTCTCAAATGCTCTTTTACTTGCAAAAATGATGACTAAACGTGAACAAATTGATGTAATTGCCGCAAAAAAAACAAAAAAAAAAACTATTTGCTTACAAATTTGCATGAAGCCTACTAATCCTAAAAGCTGCATGAAGCCAGAGTGCACAACTCACTAAGTCATTGAGGTTAGAGGAAAAATCTGTTTGTGATGGTCCACCTGTGGATTACTGAGGGCAAGGAATGAGATTCATTGGAAACTATTAGTACCATCCAAACTGATTCTCTCTTTACAATTTGAAATGCACCAACACATGCACAGTTGTTTTTCACACTGTCTTTCATTCATGCTATTTGAGGAATGTCTTGCTTTTTCGATTCTGTGATGTATGATTGTAAAGTTTTAAAGGTGCACGGTGTAACTTTTCTGGTGGAGGCCCGTCAAATGATTTTCTCCTTGGAAATGTTATTGCTTTGTCTGGAATCAGGTGATGGACTCCCAACAAAAAGGTTATGCACTGCTATTCAATTCAATTCAATTTATTATTGTATAGCCCAAAATCATAACAACAGTTATCTTCACAAAATTGTTAAATTAGCAAACAAAAATGTTAGAGAATGAGCAGAACAAGAAAAAAAAAAAATAATAATAATAATTAGCAATTAATTAATAATTCAAAAATACAGAATGTCCAACAACAAGCAGGCAGATGGATAATTGTCCCAGCATCTCCTGTCCTTAGACCCTCCTTCTTCGGCAAGGAAAAACTCGAAAAAAAAACCCAATGGGAAAAACCCGAGAAACCTCGAGGAGAACCACAGTGAAGGAGAGATCCACTCCCATGGACGGACAGGCATAGATGGCCAGGACGTATCCACTGCCAATAAGGTTGTAAATCTGTAGACCAAGGCTATACAGAAATATAGTTATATTGTATAGTTATATTTTCATATGAATAAATGGAATAAATGATTTATGTTACGCTCCTGTAAACTAAAACAATTGTGTGTAAAAGTGAGTTAAAACTTCAACATGCAGAGAAATGCCCACCGACCGCCGCTGCTATAACCACTACAACCACATTTTGAGACCAATCGCTTAGGGCTATTGCTCCTTCCTATTTCTATGTACATATGTGCATTCAAAAGCATCCTGAAAGTCGATGGGGGGCTCAATATAAACTCCCAAAACAGGAATTATGGTTTATGACTTCACATTCTTGATTTTATGCATTTTAAGCTTACAGCCTAGGAAATCTTAACTGTTCTGTGTTCTATTGTAATTAGGTGCCCCACACACTGGCACCGGGGCAGGGAGGTGGAGTGCTAAAAGTTTACTACAGAAAAAGCAGGGCACGGACAGACAGAGTAGTTCATCTCTGGTTTTTCTCACTCTGTCGTTTTTATCACCACTGGGGCCCGAAACATGCTTTTTAGCTTGCTAAGTATGTACAGGTCTAGCAGTGCAGAGCATAGCCTAAGACTATATGAACAAGAGACCTTCCCATAAGCCCTCTATAGAAACACAGCCATAAAACTGCAGGGCTCTTAAGTCAACTAAAATTCATATGTAAAAGGAAATAGAGTAGGTCTTATTACAGCCGCTTCAGTCAAAATGGGGTACTTTTGTGGTTATTGTGGTGCCATCCATATTTCCAGCAAAGCCCACAATAGAAACCCATTGTGCAAAAAGGTCATTAAAATACATGGAGAAAATAGGTTGTACAAATGAGTAAGGTATTATCTATAATATAAGAAAATATCCACGACTTACTATGAAAGGTGCATAGGAGGCGGTGGTCATGCCCAAATCCCCTCTTCATCATCCTACGAAAGAAAAAGTAAGACATATTGTATCATTTTCTTTTATATATAACGAGAAAGCCATTTTGAATATGTTAGAAAGAAGGAAATCAACGGTTAAAACATTCACTATTTTAGAAATGCAGGAACTTTGGCTCAAGTTGAACTATATATAGACAAAAGAAATTCTTGGTTTAATGATATGTCATGTGGATCTGTTAATCAGCAAAGGAAATTCACATTATTTACTGTATTTTAAAGAGAATACTCACAATTTACTGCTTTATGCTTTCTCCTTTCTGCTTTTACCATACAAATCTTTAATAATCCCAATAAAATAATTTGTCAAATTATCTGCCCGTGCTGTGATTGCGTCATTTCCTTTCCTGTGACCCGATGCTCCTGGTTTGCATCAAAAAAATCAAGTATGTTTTTTCAATCATTAAAGCTATATATGATATCTATCATAAGGAATGCTTTTGAGTAGAAATTATATGATTTTTAGAAACCAATAACTTTAAACACAAGGGATTTCCGTGAGATTGAAACAGTGCAGAACGAGCGCTGCTATTAAGAAGGCTAATTCACCCAGACGCGTACATTACGATTGTTAGCGTGAGCTGGCAGCTGACTGTAGTCTGTGTAATGCTAAACTCAGCTTACACTAAGGCACAGTTGCTAATGTTACAGAAAAAGCTCCGGTCCAGTCCATTCTTTGGCTGGAGTGAGTGATTTTGACACAGCTGGTAAACTCTGTATGCTACACCTTAGAGCGGCTAAGCTATCGATATAACGGCCTTTCACTAAAACATGCTAGATGCTAAATGCTAACATGTTGCTGAATGGTTGTGACAGGTCTGATAAACAAAGCCAGACCTATAGCCATTTATTCACCGAGGTCAAACACACACCAGCCAATGACGTGCTACTTCACACAATGTATAAAATATAAAATAAAATACCAACAATGAAACAATTAAACATTTGCTAACTCACTGTGAACATGCCTCGCTGATTCTACTGCACAATAAATAGGCACGGGGTCCAAATAAAACAATAAACAACTGATATCTACAACAAAAGTACTGAGAAAGAAACTTGGTACCAAAGATACTTGGTAAATTTGAGCCACACGCGCTCTGTCAATCAATAGACAAAAGATAGACACTTTGACCCAGGACACCTCCAGGTCCTCGCTGTGATCTCAGGTGAACTTCCTCTAGAGGTAAAAGGTCAGATATGAGGAAAACCTGCTAAGTGATTGGGTGACCTCTGTCAACAGCACTGAGATAGTTGGTTTTTGCATGTGGTCTTAGTATTATATTATTATATGAATGCAGAACCCAACTGTTAAAGGTCCGATTCTGACTTTTTGACATACCTGAATTTACCAATATGGCTAAATATTTAAATGTTACCTTAGGAGTCTTCCTAAATCTGAAGACTCTTTTGATCACAGTAATTTACAGGGAGGATCTTTACTATTTCACTTTGACTCATTTCATCAAATAAAAAGCAGTGATATGCTTTACATAGAGAAAATATATTCAGTTTATGGGCTGTGAGACTGTTCCACTATAGAGGACCCAGTATTTATTGTGTGAAGTTGGAGGAAAACATGTTTAAATCCTTAAAATCAAATGTTAATAGATTGATTTCACTTGTGCTTAACCAAGGCCATTTGGAGTATAATATTAATTCCACAAACACATATGTTATTTTTGACCTTACTGCTAAAAGATGCCAACTTCTCCAAGTTTGTGCAAGACATATGTATTGTATAGTGATAATATTTACAGTAAAAATGCAATAGAAGTATAACCAAATAATAATACAAATTTGTATTATTAACTTTACCAGAAGCATTTGTTCAACCTCGGAGGTATTCTGTGATGTAATAAGCAACTTTCAGTGCCAGTGTATTAAAACACAAGGGAGATTCCCAGTGCATGTTTGGCTTGAATTCTGACAAAGGCCGCTGATTTGTTAATTAAGTCTTAGAAATACTGTATGTATCTGCAACACTTTTTGGAACATCTCAGTTGGAAATCCCCAGGTATCTGTTTTTGCTAAATGCCCCCTCACATATATATAGAACAGGTTAATGGTTAAAACACACAGAGATTGCAATAGACAAACATTTCTCATCTTTATAGACTTGGAATCTCCCTCAGTCAAGCTTCCTAACAACAATAGCACAGTGATGAGTTTATGTTACATTTATATATATAGAAATAGAAAAGCCTTCATCTGCTAATGGAGCCCTTTAGTGGTTTCATCCAAGTATCAACATAGGATCACACGTCTCTATCTCTAAACCATTTGTACACACCTGTGACACACTTCATGCTACTGATAACAGCATTTTCGTCTTCATACTTGCAGATTAAGTCAGTGCTCGAGGCGGTCTGGATGCTACACTCAGTAAAGACGGTGAACGATACATAAACTAATCACACACAACAACGCCATCTATCAAAAACACTCATTTGGCAGTTCGTAGCTTCGGGGGCCTTATCTAAATGATGTGAATAACCCGCACTTGGCAGGAAGTCATAGGGCTGAGGGAGAGGAGACAGAGAAAGGGGATTTTGAGAGCTGTTAAGTGCAACCACAATTGACTGATGAAGGGGATGGATGTGAGATTCAAAAGGCAGCGATGTGGCAAACTATGTAAACAAGATCATGCCTAAAAGTGCTAAATTCTTGTGCTGTGGTATGCATGGAGCACTCCAGTTGGGGTGTTATTAAAATAGGTTTAGACTTGTGTTAGATTAATAACCTACAACTTGGACATGGGTACAATAACTTGGCCTTTATTATTATGCTGTTGGGTTATTCAAAGTTACAGGGAAGTCATGATTATTAGATGGTGTAGCAATAACCGATATATTGTGATGTTGCATCATCAAAAGTCTCTCAATAATATGGTGGGCCATCACAATATATGGAATCACAAGTCACTTTGCTTAAATTCATTACTGTTATAGCTAAAAAAACTTAAAAAAAGCACATAGACCATGACCCTTTGCTATTTCAGTGCAGACTATGTGAAGAAATAACAGTTATTAAGCACCTTTAAAGCTTATTTTTGTATTATAACAGTAACAAAGGTTTATCATGGCAATATAAGAGTAAAAAGCAGCACAATTTTGTAAGCCTCCACAAAATATCAGAAAATATAAAAAATATATAGTACCGTGAGATGCATATCGAGAAAATATCGTACTATGAGGTTTAAATATTGTTGCATCCCTAATGTTTAGGTGTGAATTTTGCACTTCAACTTCTTTCAAAGGCTTTTCAAGCTACTCAAGAAATGTTGCACCAAAAGACTGGTCAAAGCATTTCATAATGTCTGTCTTGTTATTATATATAATATCTTAATACTGTGAGCCTCCCCACCATATCGTGAGCTTCCCCTCGATATCTCAATAAATATCGTACGGTGAGGTTTATCGTGTCGTAAGTCTTGGATATTGTTACACCCCTAGTGATTATCTATGTATTTTAAAGTAAAAAACAAACAAAAAAAACACCTGTTATTGAATGAATGCAAGATAGATATGACTAACGTAATACATTCCTGGCAACACAAAAGCATCTTCGTGGAGACAAGCAGGGGCCGTCTTAACTAGCTGACGTTAGCAGACAGAAAAACCAAGACTGAGGGTTTGAGAGCGACGTGAACTAAAACCTGCACAGTCCTGACCTGGTCCATGTGGGGTCTGTGGTTGCCTTGCGGGGGTCCTCTCGGCAGACTCCGGTGGTGCATGTTCGCTGGGTGCAGGTGGTGGGAGTGGTGGGGGTGGTGTTGAGGGTGCAGGGGCTCCTCGTCGTAGTTGTCCGAGATCAGCTTCATTCTATTCTGTGTCTGAAAAAGTCGACAAA
>KN491950.1:48830-82372 GCA_000787155.1 Scartelaos histophorus
TTATTTTATATATATTAATTTGGGCCATTATTATTTTGTATTATTTGGAGGAAATTATTTTATTTTACATTGGACTTATTTTTTTAACAGGCATGTTATTTATTAAATTTATGTTGGGTACATTTGTACATTTCGTTTAGTTTTTCCACCGTGATGTTGGTTCCTATTGTTTTCAGGGGCATTTGTGGGGCGCACTTGGAGTTACTGAATAAAGAAAGACACGAACGGTTCACTGTGCTGCCGTGTTGGTTATTTTAGCACGAAAGACTGCAGGAACAGAAGAAGAAATTCATCATAGAAAATCTAACTGTAACCCGCTATACCCACGGTAAGATACGAGGGTTACAACATTATAAACCAAAATCATAATTATATGTATTTCACAAAAGAGTTGCATATTTCTAGTCCAACAGTAGAATGATTTATACTTTTGTTTTAATGTGGAACTTAGTATTGCTGTAAATTAAAGTGATTCACATATGTGGTTATGAGTAAGTAAATAAGAGGAACACTTTGCATTAATTATTTTCAACATGCTCAAAAACATCATCTCCAAAAGCTATTCATAGCTCTCTCATAGGGTTTTTGTTTAGTCTAAATGTTTATGGCATCTTAGAGTGATTATGCATTTAGGTTTTTGGACGAGGACAGGGAGTGTGGAAAGACACAAGCAATGATAAAGCTCCGAGCCGCTAACAACCTCTGACAGCTCATAAACTGACTCAGTCCCGTTTGACAGATGAGAAAATCATAAGTCTGTCAAAGGGGATCCATAATGCCCATCATCCTCTAATTGGATTAAAACGCCTCAAATGAACAGTGAAGGTTTCATGTTGTGTAAGACCACAGGCGTTTTGGCTCAGGGCTACAGTAGCGTTCATTTTAGATGCTGCTGATGACTTTTAAAGACGCGTTTCTGTAAGGCTATAAAAGGCTAACTATGGCATTTGTTTGTGTGTGTTCCTACTTTTCTGGGAGTGACCTGTCAAACTGCCAGCTTCGATGCCTTTTAGTCAGATAAAAGCTGCCGTTGACGAACATTTACCAATCATCCATAATCCAAGGAGGCCAGCTGTCGGAGAGGCTGACGGAGTGGGTGCAGAAACACTGACAGTTTCAGCTTTATTCTCTTAAGTACTGACCCCAAGCACCGAGAATGTGAGGGAGCTGGATATGGAGTAAAGAGTGATAATGACAGTAGTAGGACTAATAGTTTTAGGGATTAGTAGTAGTAGTAGTAGTAGTAGTAGTAGTAGCAGTAGTCTTGATACCAATGGTAGATGTGACAGTAAATTAGCAGTTGCTTATGGGGGACATATTATAACTATGGTCTTTTTATCATTTTTATACGTCATTAAGCCAATGTATATGAAAATCTGCTGTTTCTTAAAGTAAATTCTGAAATTCTGTGAAGAATTGGAGTCTATCTATGTATGTATATGTCCTACAGTTTTGAACCTGTTTCTATAATTAAGCTATTTTAGGTCAATATTAACAAAATGTAAAATAATGCACGTTATAATTTAATACTAAGAAACCAGAAAACAGCATATGCTTTATTTAATCTATTAATTAAGAGAGCAGAATTAAGTACTATCCCAGTCAACTTTATGCATATTAAAATTTCAGTCCGGTGATATCAAGTGATCATTTTGTCGTGTATAAATGTGCAAATGGAAGTATATTTTCCTGCGTCTCAAGAGCGCTATTAACAGAAAGACGTGTGACGAAAAGCAGGAGATGTTTCAGTAGTCAGCAGCCCGAGGACATTGCAGCTGAGATAAGAAACTCGGGCCTATAATGAGTTAGGAAACGAGCCAGGCGGGATCACAGGAAAGGATGTGGCGAGCACTAAAGATGTGAGCCATTAGTTTTAATTGAAGAAGAACTACAGATAAGGTGAGAAGCGTAACACCGCGGCCAAAGAGGAGCACGCATATACAGATTAAGATTAGAAACTGGAGGGGAGGAGGGGCTAGACTAGACTAGACTGAAGTTGTAATGAACAGGTTGAGGTGTATTGTCCTATTTGACCTCAGGTGTTGACAGTAGCAGGTGTGACTGGGTGGGGCTTGTTTCATTTTAACACTTGCAGACACCTGTCATTGAAGCCTGGACAATTACTATTATATTCACAACTAGACAAGCAGGGGGAGCCTATTCTATTGTTATGCAGGAAATGCCATACAGTGGAAAGGTACTGAGTAATACCTACTTTTACATAGAGATATATTTTAACTAATCTGTAATGACTTTTTGCCTTATATTACGCTATTTTCTCATCTGTAATGTTGTTTCCTCATCACAAGCGTATCTGAAGTTTGGTTTGGTTTCATTCACACCACAGATTACACATGCACTCAATTAGTGTATGTGCCTTTTTATAGTTCTAGTCCTACTAAAGTGAAATACCCTGCATAGTTTGTTCATTGACCTTGGGCGATAATGAAAACCAGTACAACCCAGGAACTGGCAGTGCAAGAGTTGTGTATTTTAATATGTTACAGATAGATAGTAGACAGGAAATCAACCTTGTTTTAGGATTCTTAACACCTTTTTAGGCAAATATGATTTTAATATTTGTTTTTATGTGATGGGATTTAGTTTAACGACTTTTTATTGATGGATTTAGCTTCGTGCATGGTGAAGGTGGCGTCTCTTCTCTCTTTTTGCGCCGTTTTTTTGGAGGAATGATTATTTTGTAGGAGCATATGCAGCCAGTAAACAGGCCAATAAAAAGCCAGCCATGGTATGAATGTGTTTTAACCAGTCTTAATTAGAGGCTGTGCAGAGTAAACATGGTGGACAGGCGGGCGGCTTGTAGACACAGGTGGAAGTGGACAGAGCAGGAGACCAAAGAAGATGAGTTTTTCAGTGACGTTTATGACCATAACAGATTTGTCCTGTATTTTACGATGGTGCATTGTGTGCGTCTGTGTGTATCAAAGTGCAGCTGCTGATATAAACATAGCCAGGATGCTCCCACGGCAGAGCAAGCAGCTGCCTCACAAGTTTACCGTCCGAACCTGCGCTAAATCACAAGCCTGTCCTGATTACGGTGACACTCTGTTAACACATAAGGACAAAGATGGCTGGAGAGAGAGAACCCTTAAACAAATAGCACAAAACATCTTGATTACAGTGCCGCTATAAATGGCTTTATTTGTGTAAGACATTCAGGATCTTTCCAGAAATAAGTAGAAAATAGTAGTCAATAATGATCATGTCTAGACACTGTTTGGAATTGCAGTGTCATGTCAAATTCATTAGCGACCACCCAAGTGAATGCAAGGAGGCAATCAGACAGTATACCATGCTAGAATAAACATTTTGTTAAATAAAAAAGAAAATAATCCAAATGCTTCAAGGATGTCTGATTTTTTCTTGTATTCGAGTCCTGTCGCAGTACAGATACATTAGATAATCAACTTTTGAGACCAAAATAAGTCAGCTGTGTACTGTCTGCATCATAAAACCGTTTCTTATCCAAGAATCAGGGAATGCACTGTTAGCATGCTAGCAGTTGTTGGCATTAGTCTCCTTTCTGGCGCTTATAAACCCAGTGACTAATTAGGACACTTCAGATAAATAAGGTAAGCGAGAAATAACTTTGGACCCACGTCAAACAGTTTAAAATGAACTAGTTCTGTTTTTTATGAGTAAAAATCAGGAAGGCTCCAGCACTTTTAATAGAAAATACAAGCAAATACTGATTGACTTCATATGCAAATTGCAGCGTGCTTGGATGCAGATGGGTTTGCTGTTTTTCATTTATTTTGAGCTGGTAAACTTTATTAAACATATGAACCGTATTCGAATATAATAACAGCAAGGACACAGTCTATACCCTTGTACGAAGCTTATAAATGCAAAGAACTACATTTAGTTTAGTTTAGCACCTTGAGTAAAACTGATTAAGGTTCAAACTACATCTGAAAACTGTGTGAGAGAGATTTTGAGTCAAGGAGGAGTAAAAGTAGCTGAAAAAGAGCAAATTTAGAATGATTTTTTTCTCAGCTTCAAAGCATCAAAGTTCAGTCATTCATCACCGGGATGGGACCACTCTGAAAACTCCCCCAAAAACCGTATTATACTTGCTTACTCTTGGGATGTCGATGCACTCTACATTCAATGTGTGTGTGTGGCAAAGTATTTTATGTGTTTGTCCATGGAGAGGAAGGGGAAGAGTTGCTTAAGAAGTAGAACATCCAGAAGTGGGATGCAGAGAGGTCAGACGGGCCATTGCTATCTGTAAATCTATCGGTTGTCTACAGATCAGATTTCTCCTCTGAGACTTTCACTCCCATAATTTTTTGGCATTTCCTGGTCAAACTTCCTGGTCCCATTGGCTTCTGAGGGCCTTAAAAGAGTACCCAAACCTGGTATGTGTGTCAATGGGTCAGCAGACTGGAAATACAACCCCGAGAGAGATTGCATTGATGTCTTAGTGGTACTTTTAAGTCTAAAAATTTAATAGATTACATATTCTCACATAAAAAGCGTGTGATGGTAGGTGGTCCTATTGTAACTGACACATCATGGTACAGTGTAATATTATTTTAGTGCATGCGTGCTCTAATACTTTTTAAGAAGCGCTGGTATGAGAAAATTAGTAACATTTGTGCAGCGAGCTCTCCCCACATGCCAACCTCTCCACTCAAGTCTACTTTTCTTCTTCTAATCTCTTCTCGATGTTCCAGGCCCGTAGGCTGGTTGGCCCTTTTGCAAATTGGAACTCATCACATCATCAGGTGGACTGTAACTGTTGCTTCACCCAAACGGGAAAAAATGACGCACAGGCTGGCGATAAACAGATAATAGGTTTTCCTTGAAATTCCACGAATGGAATGGCACCCCCTCGAGACCTGTTTACAGTTTACGAGACGGGAACAAACATAGCTTCGCACTCCCAACCACACACCCAGTCAATGCATCTGCTTGACTTTTAAAAATACGTTTCCCAGAAGCCCCCTGTGTGACTCAGGAGACTATATATGTGGGCGTCCCGCTGTTGGCTCATTATCATTAGTGTTCAGGTTAGTTCAGTCACTGATGTGGTCCCAGCTAAAGCCTAATCACCCACATACCTTCATTTGCCTGTAGTCATAGTAGAAGCAATGCATCATGAGTATCTGGGTGCAATTTTATGCATATTTGGAAACTGACCAGGAGAAGGTACTGTAGGCAGGAAAGTACACATCTGACGCAGTGATGATACCATTTAACAGGTCTACTGCGTAATGTTTTAACATCTGTTTTTATGAGTTAGTATTTAGCATCGCAGCTTCCTATCGACTGGTTTACTTTGTGATGACTGATTGCAGTAAATGCGGTTTGAGGCGGAGAGGTCTATTTTGTTTATTAGCACGAATTATTAACCTCTCTCTGTTTCTGGTTTGTAAGTTCAAAAGTCTGCCCAAGAGGCTGCTCTAATGCACACAAGACTTCCCTTTTGTTCTGCAGCAGGTTTGAATTTGTTGTGCTTGCTACGATGTATAATACCACTAAATGTTAACCACAAGGCCAGGATACAGTGTGCCTAGCTCAAGGGCAGAATCGCTGGACTCTTATTGATCACATTGTTGACAATTATAAAATAAAAGCATCATGGGACTCTACCTGCTGTTTTAACTGGTGCATGAGTCTGTCTTTCTCCCTCTTCAAAGCCATCACTTCTTCCTGGGCCTTTTTTCGATTTGAGGCGGATATCTCCAGAAGAGCAATGTTGGCATCCTTTTCACTGATGGCTGCCAATAGAGCCTGTTGCCTAAAAGAAAGAAAAGAAACACATTGTATTAATGTTACAGACTTTATTAATTTGGAGATACATGAGTGTGAAAGGGAGCGAAGAGTGGGGAGAGACATTCAGGAAACTGAGCCGGTAATGATACCAATTTAAAAAAATGTTTTATATATGCCGATAAGTGATAACTGAAGCCATATGATGATTCTGAGAGTTGGTTAAATCCAGCTGTCACTCATTCAGAGCATGACAGAGGCTGACCAGTAAGACCAGGCTGACCTTGTGAACCCAAAACCAGACTCTAAATCTGGTTAAAAGTCCCCATATCACTCAGCCCTAATTAGACTGCATAATTTGTTAAACTTTTTGTTCTTTTTTAAACTGTACTAAAGCATTTGTGCAATATTCCATGTGTCTGTGTCAATATTGCCGAGATGAGTCCTCAAATCCTAGATATTGGAATATAGACTGTTGTCAACTAGAGGTGGACTGATTTTTCAGTTCCGATACAGTTCCTATACCATGGCTTTAATTATCTACCGGTTTCCTATATCTACAGATACCAGTGCAGGGTCTACTAATAGACTTTTTTTCCCTAAAAACAAGAAATATTGTACGACAAAATGTGTATGTAACTCTTATTTACATCTCAAGTAACTACAAAGCAACTTTGTATATTAAAAGCTCAAATATTATGAGACTTTCTGGACCAGTAAATAGTCTTATTACATCAATTCATAGCACCACCCAAAATATCTGCAGAAACAATATTTTTGAGCATGATCCATGGATTTCATGGATCGGTGCTGATATTTGATACCAGTATTGGTATTGGTGCATTCCTAGTCTCAACCACTAATGGGCATAAATAGAAATAATTTAAATAACTATTTACAGACATACAAGGCAAACAGGTGGACAGTGCAATGACGCGGATAAACAGCTGTGTGCTGTTGTAGACATAAACTGATGTCAATGAAAAGGCTTCTCTCTCAGACTGGCTTTCCACACGGAGGAGGAAGACGTCTTTGAAGTGGTCGTCTAAGTGCAGTATTAGCGTCACCTCATTGTGACTCATATGGAGGTAATCGTGTAATGGAGCGGCTTGACATTATATGACATCGTCTGGTATTGGGTCGAGTCACTGTGGTCATGGGTTTGGTTAGAGGGCACTGATAACAGCTACCACTGTGTACAGATGTCCAGGAAGTGGTACAAGAGGTTAGCCAAAAAGGGCCAGCTGACACACCGCATGAATGGAATGGTAATGTAAGAGCAACATGATGACTAGGCCAAAACCCAGGTCTGGAATTTAATCATGCTTTGACCATCAAAAGTGCTACCACTGTCTTAGTGTTGCCATTACACAAAAATTTCAAATTTGATTTTGATAGTATGAAAACGGCTCATTACTGATATTGATACTACAATGATAATACAAATCACAGAATACAGCAGAATTTGTTTTCTGAATATTAGCATGTGATACTAACTCTGATATAGGCCATCCAAACTATTCATGAAAGATTATTATTCGTATTATTATTGTTATTAATACTACAACTACTACTACTACTACTACTACTACTACTACTACTGCTACTACTACTAATAATAATAATAATTTTGTTGGAAGTATGGGCATGTATATGAGGCAAAAAGTAAAATAATACATTTAGTATGATTTAATATAATATTGTCAAGACCAACAATCTCAAAATTGTCCTTAATTATTCTCAGTAGTGTATTTTGTATTCAGTTATGTATTTGTCTTACACAGTGAAGCATGACGGGCCTGTTATCAATGAATGAAAACCTTGCAATGGTCAAATCACAATCAAAACACCTCAATCATTTCCAATACAACATTTCTTGAAGTGACCATTTACGGCTGTCAAATTAGCATTCCGAGTTAGATAAACAATATTCAGCTCACAGCATTCAAATTATGTGTGCGTTAAACTGGGGCAACAGTACAGCTACAGTCACATTTCAAAGTTTGTGTGAGGTGAAGGAAAGAGGAAAGGACATCAGTGGGAGGGTCACTTTGCAAAACACTCTATTAAAAAATGACCCGCAATAGACCGTGTTTTTATTCCATGATTTAAGTCCCTGCAGAAATAACCCAATTGTAAAAATAAACAAGCTGGACTTCGAAGTACGTCTTACTGGCCCAAGACTTCACATTCCGTGTTTTTAGTACAATTATCTCCACGCAGCATCTGGCCTCTGGATTCTCCCATTGAAGCATTAATAGGGCCCTGTGTGTTTGTGGGAGCATGCGTCGGGCCTACGTACATGTGCGCTTGACAGAGATTGTAGCAGCTAATCATACCATTAATCACGGAGCAGGACTGGCCTGACACATTTCGTCTCCCCACACCTCTGCTGTTATTTCTTTTAACGCTGACTGTAATGGACACACACAGACCCACTGCCCTGGACCTGTGGAAATGCTTTACAGTAAAGGTTTTTTTGCATAGCTGGAAAATGGGGGGTATGGAAAAATGGTTTGACAGAATGAATATGAAATAAGATGTAGATGTGTAGTTGTGTTTGAAGAAAAATTGCTTAAAAAAGTTGAAGGTTTGAAATACGTGGTAATGTACAAAGTAATGTATAAACTGCACTTCACAAAAAAATTCAAAGATTGACAACCATGAGTGCATAAGATTTCATTACAAGATCTTTTTATGTTAGTCTTCTTAAAATAAATACTATAATATTATACTACAACAATTACCATTACCAATTTAAGAAAATCCCCTGGTATACTATTAGTAGCTTAAGGCTCATTTTTTCTCATAACCAATCCACAACCACTACAGTAAGTAATCTGCCCACAAAGTTAGTGATATTATTCCTGCAGTATTACGCCCATTACTGCTACAAAGACTACCACTAGTATAATTTGCCACTATTACTACTATTTCTCCTAATATTGTAACCACAAAGCAGACCTGAGCCCCAGAATAAGCAAGTAGTTTTGCCAGCAATATCAATTTGTGAAAGTGAAATGATTCTGGAAGTCATTAACATTTATCTCTGATTTATCTGTCGACCTAAACTGTTTTTTTCCTAACGAAAGCACAGACCCAGAGTAGCCACATGCCTCATTGCAAATCACTTCCAGGCTCAAAATTAACACTGCAGAGCTGTACTGTCGATGGCCCATTCCCTGTGGGCGCTTTCTAAGTGGTACGGGGAGATTGTGCTGCTGACTGATGTCTTCCTAAAACAATAAAACAGGCATTAATATGATTAGCGTCCCTGTAATGTTTGTCTCCCACATCCTCAATCAGGGAATGCACCCTGGACATTACAGCTCACTGATTACTTTTACTCGCTGTCTTTGAACCTAGCACACATTGGCATATTTCATCTAGTCTAGTTTGACTGAATATCTATCCTTAAATGTAACTTAAGATTCAGGATAGAGCCCTGGAGGTGGGGGGACAGATATTAACAAGATAAATGATTGGACAGTATCTAGTGCCTCATTTCTTTTTGTTTTTACGGCTGCATGATTTTGGGAAAATTAAAATTGTGATTTTTTTTGGACAAATATTCAATTAAATGTGCAATATATGTTTAAAAAACACATTGCAAGCATCTCCAGGAGTGTTAACATTTCAAAGAAGACTAGAATATAAGGTTATAAGGCTTTTTCTATAAAATGGCATGGTCTTTGCAGAGAACGTTCTATTTAAATAATTACAGCTTTTGTGACTTCATAATTGCACCTATAACTAAAATTTGATTGCGAAATATTGTGCGTCCCTACTTGTTTGGGCTGCACCACTCCAAGAGGGCAACACAGGCTTGGAGCGTATTGGAAAAAAAACAAAAGGATCTATTTATTTCCTGTCTGATTGAAAGAGGCAGAGTTTCCATTACATTTAAGATGAAGTTTGAGTCTTGACACCATGCACTAAACAGGCATCTGATGGTCCAATACATTGACAAGAAAATCCCAAAGCGCAATATCCATATCAAAAGACTTAGTAGACTTGTGTTGCCTGATATGTGTGAAGTGTATTATAAAAGCAAGATTAAGTGAGGGTCCATGCGTGTCTAAAGTCTGCAGCCCAGAGATGCATGGACACAACTGACAACTTATTTATAAGGGGTGAAATTCTCCGCTCCACTGCAACATATGATTCCAATTGAGACTTCATGGTCCCTGGGACATATTGAGACATTGAGATCTACAGAGGTGGGAGATGGATGGCTAAAGTACATGACCATGCGATGAGAGGTGAGAGGGAAACGCACATGAGGGGGTCGGGGTCACAGGGGAGCAGAGGGGGAGAGAGAGAGGACAGACGAGAGCAGAGCAAAGACATGAGAAAGACAAAAAAGCATGAGAAAAAGCCACTTCAGTTAAGGTACACTATGCAACTTTTCTGCTCCATCACCCGCAGGAGTCCATGGAGATGTTATTGCTTTTCTTGGAATGTTGTAGAGCAATAAATGTATCTATTGTGTATTTTTCAGTTGCATGCATTTTTAATACCTTGAAAATATGCAAATAAATGTGTCTCTCCACACACCTTGGTCTACCACCAGGAGTTTGCCATACTGTGGAACACTCCAAGCACGACACAGCGATGACATCTCAATAAATTCTTTATTTTAATATGGACAATTTAGCAGGGGAAAATAAGACTGAAGAGACGTATAATAACGCAAATATTTTGAAAGTAAAATCGAGCAGAGCAAAGATATGAGAAAGACAAAAAAGCATGAGAAAAAGCCACTTCAGTTAAGGTACACTATGCAACTTTTCTGCTCCATCACCCGCAGGAGTCCATGGAGATGTTATTGCTTTTCTTGGAATGTTGTAGAGCAATAAATGTATCTATTGTGTATTTTTCAGTTGCATGCATTTTTAATACCTTGAAAATATGCAAATAAATGTGTCTCTCCACACACCTTGGTCTACCACCAGGAGTTTGCCATACTGTGGAACACTGCAAGCACACCGATGACATTTCAACAAATTCTTTAGTTTAATATGGACAATTTAGCAGGGGAAAATAAGACTGAAGAGACGTATAATAACGCAAATATTTTGAAAGTAAAATCGAGCAGAGCAAAGATATGAGAAAGACAAAAAAGCATGAGAAAAAGCCACTTCAGTTAAGGTACACTATGCAACTTTTCTGGTCCATCACCCGCTTGAGTCCATGGAGATGTTATTGCTTTTCTTGGAATATTGTAGCGCATTAAGTGTATCTATTGTGTATTTTTCAGTTGCATGCATTTTTAATACCTTGAAAATATGCAAATAAGTTTATCTTTGCACACACCTTGATCTACCACCAGGAGTTTGCCATACTGTGGAACACTGCAAGCACACCGATGACATTTCAACAAATTCTTTAGTTTAATATGAACCATTTAGCAGGGGAAAATAAGACTGAAGAGACGTATAATAACGCAAATATTTTGAAAGTAAAATCGAGCAGAGCAAAGATATGAGAAAGACAAAAAAGCATGAGAAAAAGCCACTTCAGTTAAGGTGCACTTTTCTGGTCCATCACCCGCTTGAGTCCATGGAGATGTTATTGCTTTTCTTGGAATGTTGTAGAGCATTAAATGTATCTATTGTGCATTTTTTAGTTGCATGCATTTTTAATACCTTGAAAATATGCAAATAAGTTTGTCTCTCCACACACCTTCATCTACCTCTACACTGCAAGCACACCGATGACATCTGAACAAATTCTTTATGTTAATATGGACCATTTAGCAGGGGAAAATAAGACTGAAGAGATGTATAATAACGCAAGTATTTTGAAAGTAAAATCGCTCATATGTGGCTTCCAATAATTCATATATTCTCTAATCAGTTCACTCTTAGGAGTAATATTTTGTTGAAATTGTTGTTGTGATTTCTTCCGCTATCATTCCTAATTCTACTGAGTATTTTGAAAACAATTCCTGGCAAACCTTTGCATGAACTCAAAGACACATTGAGCACATTGAGCGCAGCTTTCTGTGGCTACTGCCCTGTGCGTTAATGTCATATACCATCCAAATCGGGATAAAGACACTGAAGTTCTTCCTTTAAGAGGAAGTGAGGATCAAAGTGAGTGAGAGAAAATAACATGGCAAAAGATGAAGGACATGGACAGAAAGAAAATATGTATTTGACAAGCCACTGCCACCTGTGCACCATGAGGAAACTGAGGGGATGCAGGGGAGAAAGGGGAGCAAAGGTAGAGATTTAAGGGTCCCAGCCTTCCCTAAATCAGCTCAACGCACTCCGTGTTGTTATTCCAAGGCGTCATGGTTGAGGAATATGTGTTTATAATTTGTGTTATGACTTACTTGAAATTATGAGTGCGGAGAGTCAGTTGGACAGAAACAGATGCGTCCATGTCGTGCCCGGGGGAGCCATCCATACAGCCTTCCCCTGAGCACTGTGCATATGAGCACATCGGCCTTTCATGTCTCACTGTGCATTCGTGACGCATTTTCTTTAGCTACAACAACTAATAGTGGCCCCAAGAACATCCATTACTACTGGGGTGCTGTAGTTTGCAGTCATGCCTTTCCACATTAAGCGCGGAGCTGGGTCGAAACATTCCAGTGACGTTTTATGGCGGCGCGTTGATTGTACGTGAGCGAAGGTGCGGCAGTGAGCCAGGGGCCAGCGAGAGGCTTGTGGTGAGAGCAAGCAGAGGACATGAGAATGGGGCATGGTTGACTGACATTATTATTTATGGCTCTGGAACACTGGGTTATTTACAACGGAGGAGGTGGGGAAAATGTCTATTTCCAACATAAAACACATGCTCTGGCTTCATTTAGTAAGCTTACTTTAAATCCAGTTGATGGTAAATCTGTGTTTCAACTCCAAACATATTTTTAGGGGAGGCCTGCTCTGGCTACCTTACGAGGGGTGAGCGGGACGAATTTAAAAACTATTAAGGAACCATATGTTGTATGCACCAAGAGCCAACTTCCTTTTGTATCACAATGTTTTGTACAGTAACTAACCCTGATTTGCAATATTAAATATCCAATACAAAACAATATACAATGCAATGCCAATGCTACTATTTAATATCTAAGCTAATAATAAAGATTTATAGTACAGTTTTTCCAAGTTTTCTTATGAACATAGAGGCTAACTTACACAAGAAAATGTTGAATGCAGTCACTAAAAATAGTAGCCATTAAAAGGTCTTAGTGATCTTAAATAACTGCATATTTATTCATATTTAGTACTATAGTGTAATAGTGTAATTATATACAGTGTGATATATGTATTAAAATGGGCTATCACTATAATAATTACACCTTAATTAGATTTAATAAAGCATGGTTTATTAAAAATAATTCATACTGAGAAGCCACTTACTTATTAGGCTCAGGATATGAGGATATTAATTAATAGAGATGCGCTAATATGATACTAGTGCTGGATTTCTGTGCCGATCTTGAAAATTTTGGTGGATTGGATATCGGCTTCCAAGATATTGGTTCAGTTGATATCCCAAAATGTGGGAATAAGTTTATTTACTAGCCTATGATGGCCCAAAATGTCTCTTATTAAAAATCTTACATTTTTACAAAGCTCTTCTGTAGTTTCAAAACGCATCTGGATATTTTTTATCTCATGCTCTTTGTGGAAATCTATTTTATTTTCAGTCTCTACAAACATTTATGTATAATGAAATTAGTCTTTCTTGAAGGCTTGAAAAAGTGTAGTTATCAAGTGTTACCAAAAATAGTAGTGTTTTTCCAGCTAAAACCATTAAGCACTGTGAATCATAAATGACATGCTAATCCAATACAGTGCTAACCTTTACACTATCTTTGAGCTGTGCTTCCCAGAAAAATACTATAGCGGCAGATGGCTCTCCCAGCACTAGCTCTGGTTGTGTGTGTTTTCACTTCACTAATAAAATATACAACCCACTTACACTGCTGCGGCCCACTCCCACATTCAAGGTAGGTCCTCTGACCGCTCAAGGTATGGGAGAGGGGCTCTAATTGAAAGAGTATGCATCAGTTTTACAGCAACAAGACGGGAAAATACGAGGGGACAAAAATCAACAAATCTGCCAAAACTAGCCAAATGTTTAGAGTGGAAGCAGGGATGAGGAGCTAGAGCCGAGTGCTCTCTGCGATGAGCTGGAGCAGAAGGACACAGCAGCATTCCACAGTGTGAGGGGGAGACAGGGGACAGGGACCAGGTGACTCTGGAAATATGTGTTAAACAAAAAAACATATGGACCAGAAAGAAAATTATGTTCAAAATAAAATATAAAGTATGAACACATGTTTTTATGAACCAACCAGCCCAAAGCCCTACAGAGCATGATTTACCAAACCTCCCGGTCTCCTCTTCTTCATCAGTTCTGGCCATTTCTAATATTATCTGTTTATTCACATTCAAAGGATTTATTCAATTGTCCTAGATGTACTTCATATAATTATTGCAAAATTAATTGTACTGAACTTCATGGCAAGCAAAGCAAGCATAGCACTATGGAACTTTTCTTGTAAGAGTCCCATTGCCGGTAGTATCCATGGAGATATGCAAAGGAGCAGCTTTCCCTGTTTTGCCTGTTTGCCTGTGCTTTTCACAGTAAAACAATACCTTGAAAAATATGCATTCTGCTGTAACCACTTCTCCACAAATCTGACCTGTAAGTGCTTGGTGCTTGTCTCCATGGAAAGAGATAAGTTTAATATCATAGTGTGAAAAATTCCAAGAAAATCCTCCACCTAGAAATGTACACAGTGTTTTCCAAGATTAAGTTTTCCAAGATTTATGCTAAACTAAAACAAATTTTAAACATGAATCACTCGTCATAATCCAAAATACACTTACTGTATATTTAGAAGGAGAAGATTCTTACGATATAGATATTTGCTAACAGTAACAAAAAACTAACAACGCAACATAAATACGAGTAAAAACACGGTACACTGCACAAACAAACCCTTAGGGGATGTCCGAGTTGACAGTGATTGACGGCAGTCTTGTCCATTTGCATGTCTTTCTGTGTGCACTTATCCCCTCTCATTCCTCTCCATTTTACCTCAGCGTTAGAAAAACACAACCTTTCTGGGGGCCCACCTACGCCGTCTCACCCCGCTAAGGTACACGCCGTGATCCCTCGCCTCCCGGGACCCTTTCAAGAGCAATCCCCGGCATTTTGATTCTTCTAAAGGGGAGGTTTGTTCTCTGTCTTCATCACCGCACAGCTGACTGACAGTGTCTCCCCCAGGCATAAGACAGAAGACCGTTACTGTACCATAGACACCGAGGGATCAGGTAGAGGCAAGCGCACACACACAAATACAGCAGCTGGCCTGTTTAAAGCCCCTGTCATCTGGGAGAGGAAAGGCGCGCTGAGAGTGAGTAACACCAGGTCTATAGTCGCACAGTCCTAAGAGCACACTTAGAGCGAGCGCAGGGATGGAAGAGTATACACACATATACATGAGTGTTAGCAAGAGCTTCTAGGCCTCAATGTAAACATGGATGAGTTATGTCCCGTTCATGTGTGTCTGACCGAGACTGAGACTGTCACTAAACCTCCCGTCCGACATCAAAAGGTGAACGCTGTGGTTTATAGGCACTCGCAAAATTTACAGTAGGTGTCATGCTAAGGGAATTTGACTGAGCAAGATAAGATAACAAGTTCAGCCTCCTGTCACAACCTCATGTCTCATTTAGGGAACAATTTGAAGTTTTTTGTCATAATTTACTACAAAAATACTACATGAATTATTTAAATACTTTGTTTTTTCGAAGGATTACACAAAGATTCAGCTTTTTAGTCATGATACAATACAATACAATACAATTGTCAATAGAACGCAAAGGTGAACTCATTCAGCTCGATGGTCCTGACCAAGCCTTGCTCAAGATCTGGGGAAGGGTCCTGAGTCACCCATGTTTCTCGGAGCCAGCAAAATCAATATACATTTCTAAAATTACGCAACAAAACAACAAATGTCTTCCAAGCTCTGAACTCTGCTCCAAACCACACACTTTAGCAGACAAAGGGTTGGCTGCAGACCTCTCAGTTCAGTTAAAAAGACCCAAGCTGATCACCGATGATTACAAAATGTGGTCAAGCTTGATTAATTGCTTAAATAAACAACCCCCCAGGAGTTGCAATAGTCTTAGTGGTTAGGCTTAGTGGTTAAGCTTGTCACAATAACAAACTTGCATATGCGATATATTGCTAAAATAAATGTAGACAATAAATAATAATATTGAAACCAGATCATACAGAAAAAATATTAATTTCTTTTGTTAAAAAATGTTAAAAATTAGCTACAATAGATTAGTACCGTATTTTTTGGACTATAAGGCGCATCTAAAATCATTACATTTTCTCAAAAATCAACAGTGGCCTTATAATCCAGTGGCCTTATGTATGACCTTTGGTTGTGTTTAACCTCCAACCGATTTGATGTTGTCCACATTAGTCTAATAACGTATTAGTGGGCGAGTCAGGAGGAGTAATATGTTGGCCACATATAGGGCGACTGTGCAACATACCGGTAGTTCTGCCGTGTGCTGTACAAGGACCCAAAATGCCACTATTACCATGCAGATTTCAGGTTTTGTACTGCTAAACTTGTATTTTTCTGTTAGCTGCAACTGAGAGTTATTGTAAATTACCTGAATAAAGTTTGATTTATCCGACACGCATTTTGTTTCACTTATTGCGCCTTATAATCCGATGCTCCTTATGTGTGGACAATGACACAACTGACATATTATTTGATACTGCACCTTATAATCCGGTGCACTTTATAGCCCGAAAAATACAGTAGTTTGTTAATAACCAAAAATGATCGCACTAGTACAAAGAAAAAGCACCCGCATTAAATATTAACCCGCCAAAAGTAATTGTTCCATTTGTCATGTATTATTAATGGAAAAATTGTATGTAATAGAATGACATAAGTGATTTCACCAAGCAGCACCTTGTCTTGTTCATAAGTACGGACACAGAATTCTTCCACTGTTGCCTTAGCTCACAGTACCATCGCCTGTAAATGCCAGATGGACACCTTGTGCATTGCGTCACTCAAATTGGAGGTTTTCTTTATGATCGTGTCCTTTCCTGCGCTAACGCAACCTCCTCCGACATCACAGGTTTCCGAACAGGAAGGTCATTACAAGCGTCTGTGGCTCTTCTCCCCGTTCCTCCCATTTTACGCGAGCTAATCAAAGAGACAAGCGCTCGCTCTATTGTCTGAGAAAATGGCATCACCTCCGTCTGCTCTATCATTGCGTATCGCGGCCCTGTCATGTCCTATACTCCGCGGGACAGAGGGGCTGAATATTAAGTTCAAGGAGGTTATGCAAACACGTTGAAACAGTCATCCTTGGCCTAAGTATTACCCTGCACCCTTCAATTACGAGTCTTGCTTTCCTCTCCCCTCATTCCTCCAGCCCTCCGTACACTACTTCTCTCACTTTGGTCATCGAAACCCGAGTCTGGAAATACAGCTCACACTTATGACGCGGGGCCAGAAAAGCTTAAAATATCAAGGGGCAAAGAGTACAATGTAGTGGTAAAACACATGTACACTCAAAAGCGAGCGCACACACACACACAAACTGATGAAAGACTAGTCCAAAAACAGTGAAAGCGAGGATCCCTAGAGTATTTTCTGCTCCAAATGTAGGGACCACAGGCGGACCACAGCCGAAAAAGCGGACACCACACTCACTTCCTTCGTAGTACCCATAGAGACACACACAAGTACAACAACACATGACTCCTGGACAGCCCTGTTGTGGTCATATATGTAAAAAAGTGGTTTGAGGTGAATGGATAGGGCTGTTTCCCACAATGCTTTGCCAAACAATTACACAACCCAATTAATGTGGTTACTACTTATTGTAGGATGTGTGTGGACAATGACCAAATGCTTTTTTGGCCTGTAATATTTTGTGAATTATAGCTTTCTTTGGAGCTTGGACCGGTCTTATTCCCGTCAATGTGTAAAGGACACACAGGGTCACACTAGCACGAAACCAAGAGTCAAATAGCCAATATATTTTTTTCAATCACAACCACATCATCTAAAGTTTAAAAATTTAAGATGGAACTACAAAAAGTTGTAGTTGGGAAAAGCTTCAAGAGGGAGAGTGTGTTCTTACTATCAACAATAACCCAATAATCATAGTTCACTTGACCACCACTACATCTTTGTCAGGGGCTCTATATATAACTTGGTTTAACGTTGTAATGTGGAAAACTACAGTAGACAAATAGAGGGAAAAGACCAGCTCTTAAGTCTGAGTCAAGTCCATTTTGAATTAGCAAGTTTAGCAAGACAGAGCAACCCAAGTCACACATGAGTCACCCACATGTATCATCGTCCAGCCCAAATCAATTACACTAACAATCTAATAACGTGAATGTGAGTCACAAAAATGACACCAAATGGGGTATAATTATGACACACTGTTGTTCTGTCCATCCAGTATATTTTATATTTATATGAGGTTAAAGTTGATTTATTTTCTAATACTTATTTTTTACTATTATTACCCATTGTTTTATGTTGAACAATATTGTCTAAATTGTCTAAACGAGTCTGTCTAAACTCCACACTCGTTCACCAGGATCATTTGGACACTTTCAGCCCTGGAATTGCCAATTTCCACTGAGCAAAAGGCTTTTACCTTTTGCCTTTCACTTGAAAATGACCACTTCAAGAGGGAGCATTTTGAGCTTTGGAAATGTGGACAGACGAATAATAAAAGATTACTCAGAAACAAAATGAAACACAACTCCAAGTATGTTTTTGCTGAGATAACAATGTTACAAAATGGCTTAAAACTCATTTTGAGTAATATAGGACCTTTAACTGTACAGAACTTATTGATAAGAAATCACTGTGAAAGACTCAGAGACCATATACTGAACTGTTTACATGGCTAAAACAGTCCTACTTCAAATGAAATTGGTTCTGAAGCTAGACTTTTCACAAAATAAATGCAGGTTGTATACAGTACAGTCAAACATAACAAGGCAGAAAGAGGCTGTGATTATGGGATCTGTATCCACGTCTGGACAGGTCTGCTGTATATTTAAACTGATCAGTGAGCATCTTGGGATCAAAGCAGAACAAGATTATAACCTGGGCCTATGATATTGTTACCTTTACTCTATTCTACACACAACGAAAACAACGGAAAATATGCAGCATGCCAATTTTATTAATTAAACTTTAGATCAATACCATCTTATTTCATGTAATAAAACTATTTGAAAGGAATGTACGGTACGGGTCCAATATCGCACACCTGTGCTCACAGACATATACACTAGCGGCCTATAATCTAGCCTAATTTGTACGTTGAAGCTAGTGCAGACAGATCATGCCGCTGGTACACCCATCCAGTTGTGTCATTGTTGTTACCTGTTCATCATCAGCCAGTGTGAATTCCCAATTGAGACATACACGTACTTGTAAAGGATAGTTTTGAATGGCTTTCGTGTGAAGATGATACATTGAAAGCCGTATCTGCAATCACAGGAGGCTAAGTGCATGCTTGTTTATCATTTTTACAAGACTTCTGAAAATTGATGCTTCAAGCACAGAAATTCTTGTACACACATGCACAGAAATATCTTTGCTGAGTAAGGTAACAGATTTTGTGCACCTGCAAATGTAAAAATGTTAATAAAGGGTCCAATGGTAGTATGCTGGTGAATGCTGACAGATCCAGTGATTTCTGGATAGATAACACATTAAGTAATAAGATCCGTTCTCAAGCTAGACTGCATTAAAATACCTTATTGCCAGAAGAGCTAAATGTGAGGCTTAATGAAGGCTCTGTGTGGGTGTTTTGTGCGTACATGCTTGTTTAGGCACTTAACCTCATTACGCTGTTTTAAGATCCGTTTATGCTCAAGAGTAAAGGGCGAGAGGAGAATCATTAAAAAAATACGTTCCTGATGTTATCTGACTCTGCATTGTCTTGGAAGAAAATTTTATTCAACTTCCCACGCTGCAAACAGCCTTGGAATTCTGATTTGGGATAGGGCCTATATTTAACTTTGCCTGGCAAATCCAGAAGGATATTTTTTATACAGAGGGATATCAGTCTGGCTCAAACCACATGTGAAACAAAGGAACTCATTGGTCACCATCATTTTGAACAAAATGACATTTTGTTTAGTCTCAGAGTTTAATGCGTTACTCATTGATTCTGCAGAAATCTACTGTTTCAGCTCCCTGTGACATTTTTCCCTTTCTTTTTTCCACATAAGGATTTATATTTGTTTTTAGGGGATGAACCATGTGTGTCACCGATAGGTTAATCCACCAATCACACCTAGACCCACAACCCTCAACCAGCTCAACCAGGATATTGTGATATGAAAGCTCCTTGTCCAAACCTCTGTGGATCAATAAAGTTTGTCTAAGTCTAAGTCCCTAGATGTGGTAATATACATTACAAACAAAATTAAAATATTTATGATTTATTTATTACCTAAATGAAGCCGCTCTGGTTCTATGCAATTTTGTAATCTCAACTTTTTCTGATACTGACTAGATCAGGGAGATAAATTGTCATTGTCATGCACAATATTACAAAAAAATGTGGTCACTAGACAAACCACAATCTAAGTTTGGCCTTATTATCTTTACATTTCTGATATAGCTGTAGTTTGTTTATAGTGCACATGCGATTTGTCAGGTGTCCAAGCGACATGTTGGGACAATGATGTCAGGAAACTAAGTCTGACAAACAAAGCAGGCCCCAAACAGAGTGGTGCTATTGCTTTATTACTGTGTGTTTTCTTTGGGTGTCACATTTCAGAGGTCTCCACAGCACAAGGCCTTCCTCCTGGTGGATCCCCTGTGTGAGTGTGTTTGCCCTGGCAAAGGCTCCCCTGTGACTGCTTATGTTAGACATGCTCAAACAAAGCCAAACACACACAACAGGAGCCGCAAGCAATTAGGGCCTGCCATAGAGCATAAGTCTTCCCGCAAGCCCACTCGATTCCTCACTTGCCATGCACCAGTTTAGCTACATTCAAACTAAAGACAGGACTCTGTCCATCTTTACACGCATGCCCGCCATTCTCTTTTGGTGCTGACAACTTGTGTGGCATCACCAAAACTAACACTGTGTTTGTTTATTTAATGTTTGGCACGCCACACTA
Source organism: Scartelaos histophorus (assembly GCA_000787155.1). Taxonomy (NCBI): domain Eukaryota; kingdom Metazoa; phylum Chordata; class Actinopteri; order Gobiiformes; family Gobiidae; genus Scartelaos; species Scartelaos histophorus. Next base: position 69,750 of record KN491950.1, read on the forward strand.
CCTCATTTGGTCAGAACTTTGCTGACTGTCATGGGAAAGATTGAAATTCAGTATTTGAAAGCTGCCTCATGCACTTGATTAATAGCTATAGGAATAATCTTTCCCTTTTGGTTTTCACCTCTGGGGTGGTCACTGCAAATCATCTGTCTCATGTCACACATTTTGACTTTTTATATGCATTTCCTTATGCAGCCTTCTGGAGTCATTCAGGCTTGAAACTAGCCCAAAGTACATTCGCCTGTAAAAAAAATGTGGTCGAAGGTTGCCACAATTTGGAAATTGATAAATTTGAATGGAACACACACTTACAGAGTCTCGTTCTGCAGTAAGACGGTTTCTAAATACTCTGGGCAATTGTATAATGATTAACACTTAACTTAAACTGTCCAGTTTGACTGAACCTGAAAGAATGGTCGGTCAGTCGATGTCTTGGTAGGTCAGTCTATGTCTTACCCCCATCCACGCTGTGTTGCTCTACCACTTCAACTTAAATGAAAGTTCTATCTATCTTATTTATCATAAATGATTATGTTTAGAGGATATACATCTAGTTTGAACCTCCTTTTGTATTGGAGGTGATGTCTTAGAGTCTGAAATTGGACACAGCATGCACACCAGATCTGTTTTAAATCAATGCAAAGAAAATCAGGGGCCCTCAATCTAGGTCAACTCCTCTTACTCCCCTGGACTGTCTGTCGTTCTGTCTTTTAGAGGCTTTAACAGGGGCCTTTGTCATTTATCACCAAATAAATGTACATTTTTGTGATGAATCTATGTCAGTGAATGTGCTGGATCAGTAGAGTGGAAAGGCCTCAAAGCTTAGGTGTATGTTTGCAACTGAGGTTTGCTATCAGTTGTGTACTAATAAAGATAATGAACGCCATGTGGCTGAATTCCTGAATGCTTTTTTCATGTTACTGTGTTACTAGGCTATTAATCCAGCCCAGTCTGTGCAAGACAGTCTAACTTAAAGCTTGAGACTTTCAAGTCTGAATGACAGTTTGGGCTTAGATGATTCTGATAAGGGCCCAGCTATGTGCACAAAATACACACTACTAATTGGTGAGCATTTCAGGGGAGTGCATGGCCTGGTATGTTTGTTCTATGTGCGTAAACCTTTTGTAGTGGGTAGCGTACCTCTCCTATTACACACACACATATGTTCTTTATGGGTTAGCTAATGGAGGCCGTGCTCTTCCTGCCGCTGTGATGTGGTTTACTGTTGTTTGATGTGCTCAGGAATCCTGCATAGAAGAGCACCCTGAACCGATCTTATCATGTAAAAGCCCCTGAGATGGAAGAAGACACTCAAGTCTCATTTTTAACTTAATAGAGATGTGTGTGTGTGTGTGTGTGTGTGTGTGTGTGTGTGTGTGTGTGTGTGGGTGTGGGTGTGTGTGTGTGTGTGTGTGTGTGTGTGTGTGTGTGTGTGTGTGTGTGTGTGTGTGTGTGTGTGTGTGTGTGTCCGATGACCAGTGCTTGTGTAGTTGTGTGTGCACCAACTTGGCTAATTTAATCGAGTGTGTAACCCAAGGCCAAACACACACTTTTGATTTGAGTAAATGTTGAACTCAGGGACCTGTGGGTACAGAGCCATGTCGGATCTGTCAGGTTGTAGCCAAGGAAACGTGCTGTTCTGTAGAGTCGCTATGATAACATCTTTAATTACCTATTTGATGTCATTGTTAAGCACTGTATATATGAATCCACCTGTTAAGGTGGACTTTTCAGCCTCCAGACTACATTCCTTCCAACTACAACTTAAAGTTCATAATTAGGCTTTTGTCCATAAATAGCAAGAATATGAATGTGTTCCAAATGTGACCACAAAAAAATATGTTGTATTTACTGACTACACCAAGTGATATCATACCACAGCTGATATATTGTGACATATTTGATGATGGTATGAAGTTTGTGCACAGGCTGCTGTAGGTTTTTCTCTCACTTGTGATGGGAGACAAACAAAGATTGTGAGTAATTGCCAATGGCAAAAGTGACTTAAACACCAGAGGCTCTGCAGAACTTATGTTGTAACTTAAATAGCCCCAAACAAGTCCAAATAATACAAAATTCACCTTTAAGCAGCCTTAGGTATATCCTCAATTATATCGCTAATTTAATTTTTAAGCCATGGCGCCTAAAACCAAAACTTCATTGGAAATGATTTGTTGTCTTATTTGTTGTCTTCAGCTCAGTCACCATAGCTTTACTTGTCACTATGGGAATCCTGTGTTTGTTTTGTGGTGACCAGTTGTAACCCTGCCGCAGTCTCGGTATTATGTTGTAAAAACATCAGAGATTTTTGTCTGTGGCAAATAAATGTGAGGTTAACCATTATTTCTCTACTGGGCTTGTACTTAACCTACTTGTGTCTCAGACACCATTTTAAAACAGGATATTTTCACAAGTTTTATAGTCTAATTGTGAAAGTTAATAGTGCTTGTGAATTATAATGTCTATTTATGAACAAAAAGATTTACACATTTAAAACATACTTAACTCTGATTGTTTTTGTTTGGTGCTGTTTAATTTCAAACCAACCAGTTTTTAGGTTTCCCCAGTGTTACGTAAATTTATAAGACCTACTTGCCCTTAGAAAACCATCTAATGTGTCTCCATTTAGAAGAAATCAAATGCACAGCAGGAGAATAACTAGAGCATAGAAAACCCTCCCAAAGCAGGTGGCACAGTGGACTTATCTTTGTCTTTTAATAGCTTTCATGCCCTCACTATCAACTCAGTGCTGTTTGCACACACCGCCTGCATGCACGTACAGTGTGCACGTACATATGCCAGTGTGCACACGTTGTATGCGAACAAACACTACAAACAAGAATCACAAAGAGACACTAATCCAAACTTGCTTGGGCTGTTTCCTGCCTCTGCTGAGAAGTACATAATGATAATTACAGTTTGGGTCTACATCCCTGTATTAACCCGATCACACACACATATAAAGTCGAAGTGCCAGGGGCTGCTGTGGTAAAGTTGCACATTCTCATTGCTGGGAAGGAGGGGACTCTCATATTGTTTTATATTACAGCTTCCTGAGAACCATGCGAACAAAATGGGCTGATGTTTTTTGGCAATAAAACTTCACTTCACCAACCAGAAACCTGTATTTACCATTTGATTCACACGTAACAGAGCTAAACGGTTGTGACAGACAAAAGTCCCTGGCACCTCATTCTGGGAAGCGCATTTAACAAACGCTTAAAGGGTAATAAAATAACAAACATTCAGACACACGAGCTGATAAACAGAGACAGTCAAAGCCACAAAAGCAGAAAACAGGAGTTAAAGCTCAGGTGTGTGTGCAAACCGCAGAGGGCTGGGAGGTGTTTACAGTGTGCAAATATATGCCAGTAAGCTCCATTGACTCACTGGTGTGGCTAAGGCAGCAGTTCATGCGCCCATAATGGTAAACCATAAGGGCACTATGCTAAGCCGCTGTTTTTAATGGGACTTTTACAGCAGAGCACTTTCAACAACATATAGTCTACAATCCACAAGAGGATAAACACAGGCTTGGAAGAGCTAAATTGTAAATCATTTATCATGCTAGTTTGGCAAACTCATTACCTTATAGGGCCCACGTAAGGCTATTTTGTGATATATGTTTTAATGTTTCCTCTTTCAAAACATACCTGAAGTTCTTTTTTGTTTCATTCACATATGTTTAACTCACACATTTTGGATAATTTCAACCCTAGAATTACCACAAAAGGTAAAATGTAGCTGTTAACTTGCAAAACTACCAGTACATGTCATCACAAGTTGGAAAAGAGCTTTTTGAGCTTTTGATGGAGATAGATGGAGAAAGGATTGATAAAGGATTTTGTGAACATGCTTGAATTAAAAAAACACAACTAAAATAACATTATAACAAGGCTCACAAGAGTTAATTTTGCACAATTTTTACAACACAACCTTTTATAATATGCAAGAATAATGTGGAAAAATGCACAGTAATGCACACCTGAATTTAGAAATGTTCATATGTTTAAGCTTGCTTCACTCAGTCAGTGACATATTTCTAAAAAAAGACTCCATACTTGTACTGTATGTAGTCATCAACTGAATTACTAACAATCAGTAATCAAAACAATGCATTTCCAGTAAAAACAAACACGTCTATACAATGTGTAAACAAAAACATCTAAATCCTGGAATGGAGGCAGCGGGAGGCAAAAGGAAAGCGGAACATAATGTGAGTTTAATGGTGAAACTGGGATTAATCACAGAATATCACAACATATGAAGAATCAGGGGACATTTGGCAAATGAAAACCTCTTGAATACACGTGATTGATACCAGAGCCCGGTTTAAAAACATTTACGGTTGTGTTTTAGGTTATGCGTTCATTTAAGAAGAGGTTATTATAAACACTAAGCGTATTTGACAAAGGAAAAATACGGGAATGTTTAGGTTTTACTGGACAAATCCTTCCAGAAAAGTGGAGTCCCCTAGAGTTTGCCATTGCATTTACGGAAACATTACACATTCAATCACTAATCGTACTTTTTGTGAAGCTCAAATACAAGTTTAAGGTTGAAAAATGAATTAACTAATACATATGAGAATCTTGGAAATCCAAAATTGTTGTATATTTTCTGTAATGTCATAAAACCATTAGCATTTAGATCTGTTAATCGGTTAATCACTGAAAATATAGTATGTCTGCTTCATTCAAATTGAATTTTCCTCAAGATCAATCAAGTATTTATCTTATTTATTTATTTATTCATATTTATTTGCTGGATTTTAGATGATATCACAACATTCTATAGGCTTATATTATTTAATACGGACGGTGGGAAGCTAAAAATAAAATAAAAATGTTGTTATAGCCAGTTCTAGGGCCTAGTTACTATTAGAAATGATTAATTAACATATTTTTTTTTACCTTTTTTAGACCTTTTACCTTTCTGATATTTCATGGTGAAGTGCTCAATAGGATAAACGCTCTTGCCCTCATGTCCCAGAATGTCAAAACCACCAATAAGATTTGAAAGGGTCTATCAGAGTCCATCAAGTACATAAAAAATGAGTTCTAATTGCACGGGGCACAACTACAAACCCTTTATTTACTTCCATCTATTTATAATCCTCCCCCTTTGACCCCGTCCTTGCTTCTCCTCATTCCTGCGCTGACCCCGGGGCTACGGTGGTCGTTCAGAAGTCTGTCCCTGCTCACCTCCGGGCGCTGGAACATTTATTAGCTCTGGGGCTCCGCTATTGGCCACTCGCACGCCGACTTTCAATCAAACCAACCTGCCTTTTATACCACTCGCTCCGGTCGGGGGTGCCGGGCTGCTTAGGGCCAATCAGATTGCGCTCGTCTGAAACTTTCAACTGCCTCCAATCGCACTCATTAGCTGTGTGTGAGCGTGTATATGTGTTTGCGACGGACAGTAATTAGCAGGGCTCGTACACCTACTTCCTCTGGACCGTTTCCTGTGATAATAATCATTAGGTATGTGTGATAAATACCAGAACGTTTCAAAGAAGAGATAAGGCAACAGAACAAGTGTGTCAAAATTGTTAAAGGTCCTATTAATTGATTTTAGATGTGTTAGAATGCTGTTACCTCATCAAAAACAAACCAGAGTACTTTATTATTAGTCAGACAGCTACATTTTACCTTAAGTTCAGTAGAGATCAGCAAGATGCATTGTTCTTATTGTATAACACATTGATTGTTCCATATTTGACATGTTGCATTGAAGTGTGGGGCTTGTAAAACCTACACTGAACCAGTTTTTCTTTTACAGAAGCTTTTAGAATTATCAATGGAAGTAGTTATAGAGCTCATACAAATAATTTTTTTATTAAATTAGAAACGTTGAAATTTAACGAATTGGTGGAATATAACATTCTCAAAACCATGTACAAAGCTCATCAAAAAGTTTTACCAGAGAAGCTGCAAAATAGATTTCTAAAGAGAGAAAGTAGAAACCAACTACGAGGAACTGATCTATTTTCTAAACCAGAGTTTAGAACAAAACCAAAGGAAAGATGCGTCTCAATCAAGGGAGTGAGTCTGTGGAAACTGATATTAAAGAATCCAAGTCCATCTATATGAGCTTAAGAAAAGCTTGAAATTATCATTAATAAGTATAAAACTGCTATGTGACAGGATGATTTTATGTTTTTTTTTTTTTTTTTTTAAAGAAGCTGTGTATCTATGTTTGATTTTGTGTAATGTAACAGCGCAACACACTGGCAGTGAAGAAGAGTTGATAAGGGGCAGATATTATCAGCTTTTGCTTATTTCTGTGCCTTTTATTCATAACTGTACCAAATCTGTAATACTGTCTGCAGATATGTTGCATTGACTTGTTTTGTTTAAATTAATGAAATAAATATTATTGAAAAAAGGGCTAAAATTATATATAGTGTATAGTGTATAGTGTATAGTGTATGAACTTTAAAAACACAGTGGAGCACTTCCTATATTACCACATGACATCATATTTCAAACAGGGTATTTTCTGTCTGAGAGAAAAAAAAAAAGCCAGCCTAAATCCTAAGTCTTAAATGAATGAAATAAAACACAACTCCAGGTATGTTTTTGGTGTGGAAACATTATAACAGAGATCAGAAAAAAACCTTAAAAACTCTAAAGCTAAAGAAAACAAAAACACAGGATTTGAAGAGAAATACTACATTTTTAATCCTCCTATTTGCATTACCACAGCAAATCTTGTGCTTGATACAGAACAGTTAACATTGGAATTAAGCTCATCTTGACACAACCCACTCCAATTTTTTTGGGCTTCGGGCCGAAGTGGAACTACTCTGGCTTGTGTCAAAAACTAAAAATCGAAATTTAGCCTGTTGCCGTCACTTTTTCCAATATGGCAATCCAACATCCATTATATTTACAGTGGCTATTATTCATGAAGAAAAATTGAACATTATGATTTTAATTTCCGTTGAAGCTCGCTACACAGAAGCCAGGTCGGGCTGCTCCTCGGTTCCCTTAATCAAGCAGGTTATTGGCGGGACCCGGGGATTTGCAGGTGATGAAGCCCTCCATTGACAAAGTGAAGCGGAGGAGGAGGTGGAGAAGGGTGGAGCATTTGCCTCGGTCCTCACATAATAACAGAGGTAGAAGGCGAGCGGCCGGCGCATATGTGGAAGGTAAACACGCATGTCAGAGGGCACCGGCTCACAGACAGACATGATGAATGGCCTGAGGTTCCCACGAGGCGACACACACACAAACTCAGGAGGAGAGAAAGGAAAGGCCATGTGTGGTCAGGCCTGCCTCATCAGCGCTGCACACTGAATCCTTTCTACTCAAGTGAGAGCTCTTCACGGCTCATCATGACCTATCACAACAATGAGACTGTACCGACACCAACCTGTACAGCACTGCTCTAGCATGTGTGTGTGTGTGTGTGTGTGTGTGTGTGTGCGTAGTGTATTTGTCCACGTGCTCCCTACATTTGTGAGTCCAGCGCCCTCAGAGACTCCTGACGGGGACGTGACCTTGCCATGTGCAGCTGGTCTCGCTGTTTAGTCGGCGTTGCCATGGTAAAGGTGCTCTGCAGACTGGTCGTCTACAATGAGGATTTGAAAGTCATAATGTTGCTGCCACTTTAAGCTTCATTATGCCATGAGGAACTGTGCAGGCAGCGAAGCAGACAAACGCCCACAGAACAAGAGCAGAACTGTGCTGTTTAATGTGCTCTTGTTTCATCAGCTCTAATGTAAAGATGATGGGGGTGAGTCAGCAGCAGAGCTCATGAAGTCACACTTTTAAAGCATTACTCACTACAGAGATATCATTATTCACCAGAGCTATATATGTCGCCATTAATAACAAATATGTCACTGCAAAAAAGCATAAAATACATCAATAATACAAACTTTAGACTTGTATTTTCTATTTTTAGACTTGTATCTGTGCATATTCCTATTCCTATACATGCTAATGTACATGAACATTCACACTAACAGTAACTCCCTCTTTTCTGCATCACTCGAGGAAAAACAAAAACCAAAACGCACTACCAATAAAAAGTATGGACACGCCCTCTCATTCATTCTTTCTTTCTACATTTTAAATACATATGGAAGACCTCAAATATATAGGGCAAGATTTATTGTTTTATATTCAAATCCTCAAACTCGCCACTCTTTGCTACGTGTCCATTCATAGTCTTGATGACGTCAGTGAAAATCATGGAAATAAAAAAGAAACATAAATGAAAAAAAATATGTGTGGTATTTCTGCCACAAATAGTTTAATTGATGCAAATACTGAAGTGATACTTTACAGTTACCTCACACTGGGGGTGTTATACATGTATCTCTATGGGCGGAATGCTCCGCAGGCATCATGGTGACACATTGCGCACATTACCGTAATGTTTTAAGATAGTCAGAAAGCTCAAGAAAAAAATACTAAATGGATTTGAGTAGTTTGTGATAAATACGGGCATCCATGTTCCTTTTTAAGTGTTTAAATTTCAACAAAAAGGTGAGAGTGACTAAAAACTGCAGCCGAATGCGAGCGTGTGACTGTAATTTTACTTGTAAGATATTTTTTTTTAAGTGCACAAACCATCTCACATGCTGTAGTTCCAAAAAGTCTGCTCTTGTTGTTCAAATTGTCTTAAATAGAACTTAGATTAAGTCTAACTTGAATAACAGCTTCTACCAGAGTAGTGCTCACGGTATCAACTGGAAAAACCCACAAATGGCACCAATTTCAAATATTATTTATCGTACAATTTGAACAGTTTCCTGTAAAGATAGAATAGTTACCGTGGGCCAACATGTTGATCTGTTTTAAATACACTTTCTGAGACTACATGTACTTCATCTTCTTCCACCACTCCCTTCTTCATCCCTTCCTCCTCCCATCCATCTCTCCTCTCTCCATCATCCCATTTTCCATCATTTACTATTTCCTCCCCAACTTTCCTGTGGCTGTGCTCCTTACCCAGTCCTATACTGCTATAATTTTTCAAACAGCCATCTACTTCTAAAAGAAAGCTTAACTCTTTGTATATTTCACTACTGCCACCGACTTTTCCCTCAGTGTATTATTGTCTTGAGTCAGTAAAATGTAAACAGAGATGCTATCGTGACATTCCAAGTGTCTACTGCAGGATCAGGTTCAATAAGCCGCTGCAATGTTGTGGCATGTTGTGTTATCCCATTCACACAAAAGCAACAGTTCAGTGATGGGCTATTCAAAATGTCCAAACACATAATTTCTCCATTGTGTAGCTCCACCACAGGACTCCAAACCCTGTTAATGGCTCACTCCTACAGGCCATGTGTGTCTGTGTGTGTGTGAATGTAGAGCAGAGCAGTGGAAACTCAATCTGGTGTGGCCTGATACAACTGAGCCCTAATGTTCCTCTTAGACATCAAGGATCTGAGTCTGTAGTCTGTACAGTATCTGTAATATAATTTTAATTCATCTGAGTTTATACACTGTGGCACAATTACTGCATTGTACTGGGGAATACTTATTTATAATAAGACTCAGACTTATGCAAACTTTATTGATTCACAAGGGATATTATTATATTTGGAAACAGTAGCACACATCATAATAAATATAATAATGGCATGTTAAATCACAAATGGTACTAATAAATTAAACATAAGTAATAAAATAAGGCATAATTAAACCAATGTATGAGTACAAGTAAAAATAAAATATAGAAATATAATAATACGAAATATATTTGTTTGTACTAAGGAAGGAGTCACGAGGAGCTCTCCAAGGCACCACTAAGATGAGATTGTGCAAAGACTTGATTTGGCAACAAATAGATTCAGTCATAATGTCCTTACATTGGTGTTGAAGATGGTAAAGATTCCACAAAAACTACTCATTTGTTCTTTTGCTGACCTCTTGTGGCTGGAGTACAATTGGTTAGAACGTGCGATAATTGCCCCTAATATGAACACACAATTAGGAAGCTAGTCAAAAATGTATTAACCAGATATTTCTAAATATTTAGTTAAATGAATAATACGTGTGCAGCAGAACTGCAGATGTGAATTAAAAAAAACAAAAACAAAAAAACAGAAAGCAGAACGAGAGTCTGTGTCCTCATAGTATACGTGAGCACGCTGACCCCATGGACACACAATAGCTTGGAGTAGATATTAAAATGATTTTCCCCTTTTGTCTCTTTCATTAACAGTGTTGAAAAGCTGTCTGTTTGTCATTCAGGCTCACACAGCACAGCACAGAGCTCTGCGCTTCACTGGGGAACGTGCTTCTCATGGTTGGCCTCAGCTGGCCGTCTTGACAAATGCAACATTAGAGAGAAGAAGGAGAAACTTGGCTCTCAATCAAACTTCTCTCATGGTTTCTGAGATTTAAAATAGTTTAGTTTGTGTGCCCCTCAAGCCCCCGCTCTTTCTCCATCTGATTTCAGATTTTTATAGTTCCTTCACAGGTGCTGCTCTTGCATTAACAATAAAAATAAACTACAAAATTAACACAGACGATCAGTAATTGGTCACTGTTTTCAGTGATTTGATGATTGTGTTAAAGGATTCTGTATTTAAAGGATACTCTACTATTGTCAGACAGGGTCAATGGTGCCAACTTCAGCCACAGGAGGCCAGTAATTGCCAAATTATTAGTTTTCAAATTCTTGTTTTCTTTACAATAATAGAAAAAAATGTAGGTCTAATTCAGAATTAGCAATAGTAATAGATGGTTTTGACCTACTATTCCATATAATCCTAAGAAAAAACGAAAAAACAGTGACTTCAAAAGTTGTTATTCTTAAATCTTTCTTCTGCTCTTTCATCTTGTCATATCTTTTTGTTTCCCAGGGACAATCTAGGTCAGAGTAATTTGGCCCTATTCTGAGACATTTGTCCTCGTATGAGTGATTGCATGTGAGTCTGGATACATTCTAGATTTTTGTGGCTTGTTCAAATGTAAGTCATGAAGCTTCGGCCCTTGAGCGATTCAACAGTCCTTTAATCCTCATCACTGCTGACCCTGAACCTCAGGCTCTGACCCCTCTGTACATACAGACACTGAGTCCAAAGCCCTGGGGACCACACACAGGCCGTGCCCCCTCTGCCCCTGCATTAGCTCTGTAGACAGTGGAGACCTCCATTCAGGGCACAAAGTAGAGTCATATTGACTTGTTGCTATGTATGTCAACCAACCATCACAAGGACTAGCCTATTTTCCAAGCTAATGGCAAAATGATCATGATTTACAGGCAGACATGGAAAGTAATTTGACTCTGGACATTTTATTAATTACAAATTTGTGACGTACTTTTAGACGCACATTTAAAGCATGTTTATTTAATATACTTTAAGTGTCAAAATGAGTCAAATATTTTTTAAAAATTGTAGGTGTAGGTATTATTACTATGGTAATTGTTGTAGAATAAATGAAATAGCCCAACAGGACACTGCCAGTGCACTGTCAGTGAGGCCCTGCAGACACTGCTCAACACATTGTGGTTTTGTCCATCCAGACCTGGATTTACTACTAATGTAGGGAGTATTATAATTCTGATGACGTAGTAAAGCTTGCTGATATGGTGATGAAAATCAAAGTGACAATCTGTTATCTCAGTTAACTCATCACATTGTGATTCAGAGTGAGTGACAGGTGGATTGAACCAATCACAGTGAAGCGCGAACTTTCAGAAGAAGTAGATGTAATATGTAGTATAAATATAGAGGTTTGGCATGAATTGGGATAAAATCGAAACTGTGATTCGACTCAAAAATTATGATCTTTATTTTTTGCCATATTGAACTTGGGCCAGTAAAAAAGGACTGATCATTTTCCCTTCAATAATAAGTAATAAAGTAGAAGTAGTGACAATTCCAATAGCAAATTCAGCATGTGTATGCTATTGTACAGGAAATTTCCACATTAACACTATTCATATTAAATATATATATTCAGCAAAACCTATATCTAAATTGAAACAGACTTGCTGAACATCTAACTCACACAGGTCTACACGCAGACACACAGGTGGGTTTTTACTGTAGTACTAAACACATAGGCGAGCGCAGTACTTTTGTGTTAGAGGGGCCTGCGGGGCACACTGGAGCAGAATAAAGTTGTGTTTTTAATATATGTGCCAGGCTGCTCTTTTGTACTGTTCTGAGTAGCTGACATTAAAGGCATTTCTTAGGAGCACATGACATCCAGATATGTGCCTCCATGCTCCTTCAATCAAAGAGCTCAAAGCAAACACATATGTAGCCCTCCACTGACAGATCACTGAACTCGCTCACACATTCAAACATTCCCACCAAACCACATGCTTTTTCGACTTGTCCGAGGAAAAGAATAGGCTTGGACATATTTTCGATCCCTCTGTTGTAGCTACACCACCTGCCCTCAATAAATGTTACTTTTCATAAGACAGCTATATATGACAGCTAATTCAGCTTCAAAACACACCTCAGTCCTGATGTCTTTATAGACAGAGATGCACATGTTATCAGGTGAGTGGATACAAATGCGTAATGTTGTGATACAGCTAAAACGCTACAGGACGTAATGCAGTGTAAGGCCATGCATCTGCACAACTTGTGTGGTTTGCGTCAATGTGTTTAATATTTGCAAAAATAGAAAGATTTCTGTGAA
>KN491952.1:6732-17194 GCA_000787155.1 Scartelaos histophorus
GATATTGTGGACTATTTATAGTGAAGCATTAACATCTCCATGGAGACAAACGTTACACGGTACACCACAGAATTTATGTATGTATGTTTTTTGTTTTTTTTAATGTATTTATTTATTTAATTATTTGTATTTATTTATTTATTATTTCTTTTTATTTCTTTTATTAATCAGTACATTCAAATTCCTAAGTCAGTATTAATACATTGATAATTGGTATTTATCCAGCAGCCACAACACTATTAGCCTCCTCGTCTCCAAGTCTTCAAGTTCTGGAGTCACATCTTTCACCAACAATGTCTATACTACTTCTTTTTATCACATTGGTTGGCATCTTTACCTTGGAAAAATACAAATAAAACATACCTATTGTATATACTGTAATATCAACCAAGAAGCAATAAAGTCTGAACGTGTATTTACCCCTAAACTACTGATCATTCACCAAAATAAGACTTTGTTTACTTGCGACTATATAAATCTTCTGTTGTTATTCGAGTGAAGCAGCAGGTTAGTAAAATGAAAATGGTTAGTGCTTTACCTTGTTCCAGAGCGTCAGGGAGCTTATAATTAACTCTGAGTCTGTAATTATTTCAGCTCAGCAGTCTACGCATTGTACATTTAAAACATTCCATTTGTGTAACATTGTTTTTGCCTGTCGACACTGCGTAATGGCAGGTTAGGATAACGTGATCTTCAGTCGTGTTTTTCCCCACGTAATTAAATGAAAAGTACTTATTGCATTCAGTCGTCTGTATATGGGAAAACCGAAGTCCAATCTTGTTACGGTTTCGGATTGAAAACGTCTGTAGTGCGCCGTGTTCTCCAAGTCAATAACTTTAAACAGCAAAAACAAATCATGAGACATATTGTGACAGTTGAGAAAAATGGAAGAACTTGAGGTCCTTCCTGACACAATTTATGCATCTGTCTTTGGTAGAGAAGTATATACATAAACACGTATAAAAATTGTTCTGTTTTTCAGATAAGACTTGACAGTACAATTGTTAAAGAGGAGCATTATGCAAAGTCAACTTTTTGAAGCTTTATATTATGTCATAACACTTCCCTTAGCAAAAAAAAGCCTCCCTGAAGTCATTTTATGTGTCATCAGTGCAAGTTTGAGGAGTCGTGACATCTAAATATATATCTGTTTGCAATTAATACCCTCTTTATAACTTTCCATAAGACGCCGCGTGCAAATCTTGGCAATTAGGTGACGTAAAAGTGCGTTGTGTAACTTTATTTTGTTGTTGTTTTTGTATTTTTTGACAAACGGGAGAGCGTGTAAATGGCCACTAATGAAACTGCTCATCTCTTTATTATACCAGTGTTTTTTTTTTTAGATGTATGGCAGTCTACCAATAGGTTTTGTATGAAAATGTAACTTTTGTACAGTAAAGAATTTGACTTTTGTGTCCCACCCCAGCTTGAATTGGTCTAAAAAAATTATACTATATTATTCAAATTTTGCAGCAAGGACCAAAAAACTTTTATTTTTTGGACATTTCTGAGACATATTAAAGCTGCACTGTGTAGTTTGTCTCCTAGAGAGTCCATAAACTTATGAATCTCCATGGAGACGTGCAAGCGAAATTACAGGTTAGGTTTGTGGAAAGGCGACCTCACTCAATGTATGTTTTTTAAGATATTTTTGAGCGATAAATAACATCTGTAGTTGAATAGTTGAGTAAATGTAAGACAGTTTAATACGATATTGTGGACTATTTATAGTGAAGCATTAACATCTCCATGGAGACAAACGTTACACGGTACACCACAGAATTTATGTATGTATGTTTTTTGTTTTTTTTAATGTATTTATTTATTTAATTATTTGTATTTATTTATTTATTATTTCTTTTTATTTCTTTTAGGAATCAGTACATTCAAATTCCTAAGTCAGTATTTATATATTGGTAATGGTTATTTATCCTCCAGCCACAACACCATTAGCCTCTAGTATTAGCCTATCAGTAACTTTTTTTTTCTTTTTCTGGTGGAACATTTGCCGTCTGCTCACGTGGAGATCAGAACTTTCCGCAGCGTGGCATTAAAACAAACTCCGGGGTGACGAACAGGTGGTGCTACTATAGCCCAAGAATATTTTGGCAATCGAGAGACCTGTAATTAAACGAACACGGGATAGATAAGTTTACACCAGATTGTGTAACCTTCCAGGCAAAGCGTAACATTTCCATGGAGATGAGCAGGCGGCGCATCCTCCGCTACGAAAGTTACATAATACACCTTTAACATCGCTCGACGCCTATTTAATGCACTTTGCACTTTATAGCGAGAGGTTTGAGCCGGATAAAAATCACTAGAGTACAGCATGTAGAAGGTTCTTTCAGGGACAATGTCTTTAACTCCCACAATGCACTGGGACAGTAAAGTACAGCGACCGTGATTAGGATCTGTGCAGCGTCAGTGCTCCCAGACTCTCGCCAAAATAAAAAAAAAAAAACCTGAAAACGGTGGTACGGAGCCAGGAGAGGCGTCTGTGGTAACGTTGATAAATGTTTTCGCCATCGCGTCCGCCATTAGTGTCAGGGCAAGTTACAGCCACGAGAGCGGACAAACAGGAAATAGAGAAAGAGCGCCTGTAAATAATTGATAAGGCTGACCCGGCCCGATTCATATTCTGCGGCAAAGGATCAAACGCACCGACTTTGACATTGAGCCCGAGCGTAGGAGTCAAAGCTATTACCTTTACTTTTTCCTCTGCAACATCATCGCCGCTGCAAGCCGCTATAGCGCTAATATTAAAAATGCAATGTCTTTTTCCATTCCAGTGTGGCGGTAATGCTAGCTGGCACTCTTGAGCATTAACCAACTGGCTAATGGACTTGGCGATTACCCGTAGCGAGCTAGTAAGGCGCGGCTAGGCGTTCTGGGGAGTCCATTTTTGTTCTTGTCCATTCGGCGAAGCGGTTCCAAAGCCCCCAGGTGTAAAATACAAGCTATGTTTTGAGCGCCTGGGTTCTTTTAGGTGTAATCAATATTTAATGGGCGTTCGGTTGTATCTCTCGCAACAGTTCCATTACCGTAAGTATGACAAGAGAGAATAAATGATTAAAAGGTTTTCACAGTATTTTGGTTATGTTTCTTTGAATAGTGCATTAAGATCGTCACTGGTGGAGAGTCGCGGCGGCGGTCACGTGGGCGCATCCCTTTCCAGTAGAGGGTCCGAGTACGTCATGAGCATAGAAACATGTACGTCAAATAGTGTTTTATTCAAAGGGTTTTAAATATGGATGCTACGCCGCTCTTAAAGGGAAGAGGCTGAGTCATATTTGGGGTTCAGTCGAGTCGAAACCCAAGAGAGATCCAGAGATGACGCGGCTTTTTACTCACATTAAATTATATGGCGCTGTTTACTAAATCAAACTTGAAAATTAGTTTTAAAGCCGGCTATTAAATATCCGTACTTTAAGCCAAAAAAATTACCGTATTAATGGCGCGTTTTGCTCAAGAACTTTCCGTTATGAGTCATCCGCAATTTTGGATGTCGTAAAATAGAGAAATCATCGATATTAACGTTAATTTAATCTAATAGCGGATAATCAGATGTAGTATGACTGCTAATGAGTTGAAAGGCGCTGTTCCTTACGTTTATGTTTATTAATGAAATACGGGACAGTGCACATTAATCAACATGTGTTAGTACAGCATGTAAATGTGCCACAGTTGCCATGCAGGAACATTGTCATCTGTATTCCCATTGGCAGCCTGATGGCGAGGACAACATTCAGTCCATGCACATGATGAACAATAAAGTTCAGTGAATACATAATGTAGTGATATTGGTAAAATTAGAAGATACACACAGTGCACAGACAAAAATCACACTTTTAGGTGAGTTCACATGTCTTACCGTCCAAAATCGACTTCTTAAAGCATTCCTATCATCAATTATTCATCCAAAGGGCTTTTTTAACTTTCTTTTTTTGCATTTTTACAACCTTCAGAGCTGATTTTACTGGAGACACACCGAAATATTGCGGCGACTTTTTAGCATATGGCGATCGCGTTTAATCTCCACCACAGGCCGATATTTAGTTTCGTTGGATCTGCTGCCTAAAAACAGACACAAAGCTTTATTTTAACAATTTACCGAGAAGAAAAAGCGGCGCACAATGTGGCTACACGGTGTCCTTGTGGGTTTGTGATGCAAAATGGAGTGAGTTTGTAGTCAATTTAAAAGACTGAAGATGAATTTGAGGAAAATAATCAACATGTGCCCTACGTATCAGCTAAAAAATATCGTAACAATCTGTACTGGGGCAAACAAATTATTTATTTTATTAGCTTACATGGAAAAAATGGGTACAGCTCCTTTTAAATGACATGAAAATGACATTAAAAAGACCTTGTCATTATAATACATGTGCATAAATAAAGTAATTCTTCAGTAGGGCCTATTCTTGTCTTGCCTCTGGTATATGCAAAACCCTACTTTACATACAATCGCTTGTTCCACATTCACTAAACCATGACTTATACTGTGTGCCTCCAGTGTGATGAGATATTAGCCTACTTTTTCCCGACTAAAAGTTACCAAGCCATTTCAAGCCATTTGCATAGAGACATGTTTTGTGTTGTAACGACTGATCTGTTTAATTTACTAGGGGAATAGAGACATGCTTTGCGTAATTAGTGCTATGAATTTAACCATCAGCGTTACACTTTTCCTCGACCGCAACAAATTCGTATACGTCGAGCCCTGGGCCTGTCGCGTAATGAGTACATGACACGCCAAAAGAAGAGATGACTGTGGAGCTAAGACGCCTGTATGTACACACAGCTCCCAGCATTCAGCCACTAGTTTGGAATACACAAAAAGTAGGTCCTATGTTGTGCAAAACTGACTCTTGTGAGCTTTAAGTAGCGTTAGAAAGTTGTTATCTTGCCAAAAACATACCTGGAGATGTGTTTCGCTTCATTCCCACATGTTTGAGTAACGTTTTATTATCTGTCTGTCCATCTCCGAAGTTCGAAGCGGTAGTTTTCAAGTTAAAAACTATCTTTACCAATGCTGAAATTATTCAAACGATTCGAGCGAAGGTGTGTGGAGTGGATGTTTTTGATGCGGAAACAAGATTATAACGTAACACAGGAAATAGCGTAATACGGGCTTTAAAGTCAGAACATTCTCCATGCAGATAGATTATGTTTTATACCATACTGTGGGTTTTTATAGCCAAAGGAAAAACATTTCCTTAGAGACAAGTAACTGGAGGCTCTCCTTCAGGCAAATAAGATTCAGTTTTTTGGAAATGCAAAACTGCTCATAGTTAGAGAGCAATAGAAACATCCAAAATAAAACATAACAAAACAAAAACAGCATGATTTTATTCTATTTTGTGACAAGAAATTAGGCTTTAAGAGTTTTTTTTTTTATTAAGTTGCACAGTGTCGTATTTTGGTTGGGGGTCCATTAACTGCTTGTTTCTATGGATACGTCATTGCGTTGCCAGATATGTTTCACACATTCTACATTTGTTCAATTACAGGTGGTTTTATCCATAGACTGTATAAAAAAGTGGACTAAGCGAGTGTGACGTCCCTCATAGCGTTTAGCGCCACTCAAATGAGGCTCGCGATGCTTCACGGCTACAGGAGCGAATCTGGAGCCAGGATCTATGTTATGAATAGGATTTTTTTGACTAACAAAATAGCGGAAAAAAAATTCAGGATCATGTGTCGCGGGTTAATAAGAACATTTTAAGACCAAGATGAAGAGGATCACAGCAGCAGTTACAGAGAGACGAGCGACAAGATCCTAATGTAAGTCAATGGGAGCCAGAGTCAGAAGAGGACTTCCTATTTGGCACGCGGCGTTAAAAAACAGGAATATGTCTATTTATATATAGGGTCTATGGTTTTATCTCAAAAATATCTTAAAAAACAGGAATTCTTCCAGATCTGACCTGTAACTTGGTCTGGTTTGGTCTCCATGAAGATAGAAAGGTTTAATATCATACTGTAAAAGATAGAAAAGCATTTGACCCTCCACCAGAAAAGTTACACAGTGCAGCTTTTATGGTTTGAATGCATTTTATGAAATTTAACATTTCTACGATGCACTATTTAAAAACCAGATCTGTTCATTCTTAACCTTTTTAAGACTACGCACAACAAGTGTCACTCAACAGAATACTAAACCTGCCTTAAATGCAAATCCAAGTAATTGCCCCGTGACCTATACCATATACTGACAACGATTCAACAGCAACAATAGACCTGCATCCTCCCTGACAGCCACAAATCACCTCTCCGGCTACGAGTTATCTTTGTCAATTACCGACAATAAATGACTTTGGCAAGGAGGGAAGGCCACGTGCATCAATCCAACGCTCCCCACATCGCCCAATCGCCTCTCCTCTTATTGATCCCGAGCAGCTCCCACCACCGTATAGTTCTGATGCTCCGTCAACCGCAAAAAGCTAACCAGAGCGTTGATGTCAGATGAAAAGAAAAGATATGTAACCCAAACTCTCGCCGAGGGACACGTTGGCCTCCTTGTTATCAGATCTTACCCCGTTCGCATGTGAGACTTTATATAGATCCCTCCATGACTTTACCCCATCCCGGAGCAGACTCTAGTCGAGGTTTGATTGCAATGC
This sequence comes from Scartelaos histophorus, assembly GCA_000787155.1. Taxonomy (NCBI): domain Eukaryota; kingdom Metazoa; phylum Chordata; class Actinopteri; order Gobiiformes; family Gobiidae; genus Scartelaos; species Scartelaos histophorus. The sequence goes on from KN491952.1 coordinate 13,359, forward strand.
TATACCTTTTGTGGCGGAAAGGATGAAAAAACGTCTCTTTGATACCACCGCGTGACCTCAAAGTAGTGGTTAGAGGTCCCGCGCATGTACGTGCTACTTAAAGCCGCTGGGTAGTTTATCTCTCCATCTGCGGAAGTTTTCGTCAGCTGTTTGTTATCCATTGTATTAATCTTCGACTGCATTCACTCCTGTTCTGATGTGAGCCCATTTTTACCGTGCTTAGACTTGATTAGGTCCAATTTATGTTTGTTTTACATTCCGAAACTAGAAATTATGGTTTGGTGTTTGTGCCAAATGCCCTTTTTGTTGCACCCAATCACATGCTGTAGCTGGAGTAGGGAATCTGATTGAATTGACCGGCCAGCGGAACACTTAAAAACTCAAACACTAATCATAATTTTGTCAGGTCAAGTCTTTTTGGTTACCTGTTTATTTATTTATATATTTATTGGTTTATTAGGACAGTGCACAATTACATGAAGCACAGTGGCAGAGATGTTTGTACCAGATTGTAGCTCAGAGCTAATTTCCATCTGTCATCCTGGGAAGGGGAGACAACACAAACACAAAACAACTATACAATATACAAATATAAAATACAGTACATATTTACAAGTTAAAAGTGCAATGTATAATGTAATGTAATGTAATGTTGTAACACTGTTAATTTGTTAATCTGAGGCCATCAGGTAATGTTGTAACTGTTAATTTGTTAATCTGAGGCCATCAGGTGATACCCACAGGGGGAAGATCTAATGGCAAAATACCCATCAAAGTTAAAACAACTATACAATATACAAATATACAATACAATAAATATTTACAAGTTAAAAGTGCAATGTATAATGTAATGTAATGTTGTAACACTGTCAGTTTGGTAATCTGAGGCCATCAGGTGATACCCACATAACATCTGATGGCAAAATACCCATCAAAGTTAAGTAAAGTGCCATATATAATGTAATATAATATATGTATGTTTCTATATATATATGTCTTTGCACGCCTGGACTTTTCATTAAACAGCTTTACTTTACATTTATTCAATTACAGGTGGTTTTGTAGCTCAAAAATGCGTAAAATAAAATGGGGTACAGGCATTTTAATTGTGCGCAGGGTTGCCTGTCCACAGATCTGACCTGTAATTTGACCTGCTTTGCTCTCCACGGTGATAGAAAGATTTAATACCGTACTGTAAAACATTCCAGACGGAGCAAAATCATCAATAACATCTCCGCGGAGACAAGCATTTGACGACAAGCAGAAAAGTTTCATTGTCCGGCTTTAATGTCATAATAAATATCCATTGAGCGTTCACGTCGTAGTTCAGCGTAATGACTACAGCCCTGGTTCGTCTCCTGTCTGCTCGGCCTGATGGCTCGTCTGCAGGAGCGACCCGCCCTCTCTCGTCTCAGTCATTCTCTCTCCATCTCTTCTCCGCTCTCTCCCTCCTTTTCCCTCTTCCTCCCTATCCCTCTCTTCCCCTCTCTCTCTCGGAGCCCCGGGCGCTCTGTGTCGGAGCATTGATCGCTGCTGAATTGGATTGCAGCACAGCCTGATTACTGATGTCAGTGTGTGGCAAATCACGTGGGACCTCCGAAAGCTCCTCGTGCCAAGGCAGAGGAGGAGAAGAAGAAAGAGAGAAAATGGGAAGGGTAGAGGAAGCGGAGTCGAGAGGGGGAGAGCGGTAAAGAGGTTCATTTATCAGGCTTAGATTTCCCCAAGTGTGATAAAAGCCAACGGTGCCGGCATGTACTGTAGTCACGATGACGCACAAACAATCGGCTAATATAATCTGTTCTATTCCGGTAAACTGCGCCTGATTAGAGCTCAGCTGAGTGTGAGGGAACGCTGTGTATAGGACTCGTGAATACAGAGGCCCGGAGTTGCCTTTGGTTCTTTCGAGAGATGATTTTAGAATTGGAAATGTTGCGCGGCTTGTTTAGTAAAAGCGAATATTGATTGACTTGAGTAAATATGTCTCTTTGCTGGACTTTCTCTTCAAGTTGATTTCAAAATTCAAACTGAGTAAGTTATAATAGTAGTGTTGGGAGAAAAGTTAGAAAAGTTAGTTTAAGTTAGTTCATTTTGTGGAAACGTTTCATGTGTTCTGGTTTGCTAAAACATCCTGCATTATAACTGGATTACTGTTAGGAGCCTGTCCATGATCAAGTGGGAAAAAAATATTACTGTTGCCAAAGCGTTTAAAAAATATTTGGTACAAAACTAAATTCATAAGAGGTTTTACTCTGAATGTGCATATTTTTATTGGTATCCAACAGTAGAGATTAAACTATAGGCTACATTACAGGTCAGATCTGTGGCGAGGCAAAGTAAGAATATTCACATAGAAAATTTTAGATTTTTTGAGCAATAGAAACACCAGTAATGAATAAATGTTTCATTTAATGTCATACCAAGGAACATCCCAGGGAAAGCAATACAATCCCCATGGAGACAAGCAGGTGACGAACCCTCGACTGGAAAAGCAATGCACGTTTAAAGATGATTATGTACGTTTTTCTGATGAATTGGTCGTCTAAAATGGAGATGTCCATGGAGATGAAGTCCTCAAAATAAAGTAATATATCAACACCTTCCTAAAATAATCGCATCATTTCAATTTTGGGGGGAGTTTTTTGTGTTTCCTGAAAAACCTGCAAAAATTACTTATGGCATAAATTATGTCAAAGTAAACTTTGGCAAAAAGTGACTTAGGCGATTATTTTAGGAAGGTGACGATATGTGAGTATTTCTAGATTAAAAGGCTGAGGTGGTTGTTGGTTCTGCTGCCACGGTGGAGATGAAAATTCTGTCTCGTAACGTCCTCATTCAGAGTCATGAGTTTGCGCCCTCTACTGTTCATACATCTTTGTTTACTTTAGTATCTGAGTGATTGTTCGGGGACTTCACGGTGACACCCATAAACCCGCTGCTTTGCCACAAGGTTACACCGCAGTGACTCCATGTTCCCGCGCATATCTCCGCCAATTCAAGTGCCAGTCTGAAAGTGAATCTCGCGCTTCATTTGTTTACGCCTGGAATAGTGGCCATCATCTTTTCCACTAAGAGAACAATAGCCATCTCTGCCCCGAGACAATGAAGTACCTCCCCGCCTCAAGACTGACAGGCCAATAAAAAACGTAATTGGATCTGTCAGTCAAACGTAGCTGGTAGTAGGAGACCGGGCGGGCAGGCGGATGGACAACAAGCTAGCTCCGTGTTCCCTTTATGCACGGGGTACGCCGTAAACTTAGCATACAGTGGGCTGGCAGCAGGTGGTTCAAATCGATAGCCCCAACTGTGAGTAAGGAGTAGGAGCATGTGGAGTCTGATAGCAAAGTAAGATGTATTCTTTTGGACAGTGAAGCAAACTAAAGCTGTTGACTCAGTTGCAAAAGTGACCTTCAGATAACAGCAAATCAATAGCGGTAGATAAGGTACTTCCTTTTAAGTGCAGGATTAGCCAAGTGAAACTCCAAATGAACATTGACAAGTGTTACTTAAATTGAATATTCGGCCAACACAGTGAGAAGGACAGTTTGATCTAATCGTAATCGATAAACTGAAAAACTTGACACGCATAATCTTCCACTTCAATGGTGACCTACTTTTTTACAACAACATTAAAGGAAGGTGCACAGTGTAACATTTCTAATGGAGGGTCCGCCACCTGCTTGTCACCATGGAAATGTTATTGCTTTGTCTAGAATGCACCAGAGTATAGATTAAACCTATTTATCACAAGGGAGACAAATAGGTTATAGGATACATTACGTTACTTCTTGCATATAGTTGAGTTTTTTGGGTTTTTTTAATACTTATTTTTCTATTTT
>KN491954.1:2375-14078 GCA_000787155.1 Scartelaos histophorus
CTCTTTCTTCATCTAATTTTGAAGTATTTTATTAATTGCAAACCCTGAAGCATTGCTAGTATTGATTAAACAGGCCTTGCTTCTTTTAAAATTGTGCAAATTATCAATGTGAAAAGTAGTTACTAGATAGATAGATTTAAATAAATGCTTCCTCTTTTTTCCTGGAGAGGTTTTAGATGTCATTCATGCATGTTTGAGGATTTTAGTGATCTCTCCCTGGCCCTATTCTAATCCTCCTTACGCTTAGCTGTAAGATTCTGTCCGATGCTTAGTCCACAAGGCTTCGTCACCCATGAACACACATGACGATTCTCCATAAATATACAAAAACATGATACAAAACTGCAAACACCTTGACAAACCTGATGAGATGTGCAGCAGTTTCATTAATGGGATGCATGTTGATTGTGTTGTGATAGCGTTCTGAAGGGGAAGTGACTTAATGCGATGAGCAAAGGGAAGGGAGACTCAGAGCATCAAACGCGAAAGTGAAACTCATAAAACATGTTGATGCATTGTTATCAGTGAATATGGCATTTTCAAAACCGTAAAAGCAAACGTGGTGATCTAAATATGTTACGTGTTTGCAGTTAATGCCCCACAGAAGAAAAATATCGCCTCTTTCAGAAGATTGCATTGTCTTTGGCGAGATATAGTGTTGAGATACAGTTGACCAATTTCACACGGCTGCTTGGGAAAACTGCCAGTAGCAGCGGGCGACCGGGACCTGATCTCCAGATCTCCAGATAGGAGTAAAAAGTATGGTTTCTGAAAACTATTCACAGAAGTACAATTGTATTAACAAGTTACATCCCACAAGTAAAAGTGCCTGAGTAAATATAACTTGAGTACTGTTACGACCCAGCTCGGCTAGGGTGTGGGAAGTAACCAAAAACCCCAACATGGAAAATGGAATAAATAAGTAAGGTTTTATTAACAGGTGTGTAAAAAGGGTTAACTTAACAAAACATGGTAAAATATGTTCATAACTAAACCAAATTAAGAAACAACACAACAGATTTAACATAAAACAAGTTTTGTGCTAAAACGGGTCACGTGAGTTCCCAAAACGATCCAATTTCTAACCTATTTGGACCAGACTTGGACTCAGTTTAAATCTGTTTTCTCTTAAAAATCCTATACCTAAACTTAACTCTTATGAACTTTAAGCCATGTTTCAATGTTGTAATCAAAACATACCTGGAGTATTGTAGTTGTAGTAGTAGTAGTTGTATTTTGTTTTGTTCACATGTGCTCGAGTAATTCTGCATTATTGGTCTGTCTACATCTCCAAAGCACAAAACGCTATCTTGTGATATCATGAGGCGAAAGTTAACTGCTCCCATTCACCTTTTGTTCAGCAGATATTATCAACTCCAGCTCTGAAATTACCCATATGGTTCTGGTGAAGGTGTAGGGAGTTTAAAAACACAGTGGAGCACTTCCTGTATTAGCACATGACTTTAACGTGGTATTGTTTTACATTGTGTCCATACAGCCACTAACCTCATTGTGTCACGCTGTCTGAAACTCCCCCAGAACCTCTCCCGACTTCCTGAAACATGGCTCGTAGTGCTGAGGCGAGACTTCACGCCGGCTGGTCCCTTGGCGCCTGCAGAAATCTGGTGAGTGTAGGGCTCATCAGTTTGCGTTCCCCAGGGAGAGTTTAGGCGCTCACTTCACCTGATTACAGCACCGGCAGCCAATCATATTCGAGCAAATGCCGCTAATTATGGATCACATTTATCACGCCGGTTCCATTGTCATTTTATTTTGCATAATTCATTTGGGTGACATAAAAACACGTCCAAAAGAGTGATTCAAGGGCAGAGTGGAATTTCATTTGTCTCCGCTCACGTTCCCAAAGGCGTAGAATGTGATTGAAAAAGACTCAATTGTATGTTTGAAGTCGTTTTGCAAATATTCAAGCTACATTTGACAAGTATATTTGAAGTGGGACACAGGTGTCTCTCTTAACACAAGCTCATTCAATTGTATTTCCAATTTTTAGTTAAATCCAAATGCACTGGTTAGAGGAGCTATAATTTATAGCTCCCTTTCTTAACCTTAAAAAATGAATTATAGCTGAAGCTTGTCTTTCCATTGTTTATTGCTTGGGTTAGTTGTTTTTCCTCTCTCATTTTTCTCCTCCAGCCTTTCCCTCACAGTTTGTACTGACCTGATTAACATTTGATTGGCTTGGTGATTTCAACCAAAGTTTGAGGATATTAAAATTAAATAGATGATATATGTACCCACCATTTCCATTCAAAGGATTCTCTCTTTTTGTCTTCTCTTCTCTTTTTTTCCCAAAGCTGAAATCAGAGCACTAACCCAAGGACAGCCCTGGCCAATTTTGATTTGGATTTGCATAAAGTCAGAGCAATGATGCAAAAGTTTGTCTCAAATCTATTCCAGTTGTTTCAGATTTGTATAGACACAATTTTAAGTACTTCTTCCATTTAAAAGATTTCGTTTTGGATTGTTATTTGCTATTACACAGATGCTCATTTTTCATCATTCTGAAGAGCTGCACGACTTTGGAAAAGATCTAATTACATTTGGATGTATGATTTATGTTTAATAAATAGGATTCTGTTCATATAGCCCATTGCAAACAACTCCGGGAGCATATTCATTTGAGAGAAGAGTGAAAAATGATGAAATAATACAAAAATCCAACACATTTCAGAGTGTGTTTGTAGAGGCCCAAACTAGAGCTACGAGATTATTCCAAAATTCAGTTCTTTACAGAGGAAAATTATAACTAAATTATAATTTCGATTCAATTGTGATATATTCTGCAGCTCTAACGCCAAGTGCACAGTGTATAGTATATTTTAGAAGCACAGCAAAAGCAAATCATTTAGTATTTCCCATGCATCCAGTTTTGTATTTCCAACATTCTTATTCGGGTCCGCTCCTCGTCATTGACTCCCATGTTTTATCACTATAGTCCCTAAACTAAATATAAAGATGATAGAGTTGTTTTTGTTGAGTCTGTGATCCCTCTGATCCCACTGTAGCATGAGCAGTAATTCCACACTGATTACATTTACATAAAAGTTGGATCAGACGCCAACTGGCAGCACGGTGAATGTGAGTGTCAGAGGGAGCAGGCAGGGCTGTACTTGTGTATCTGTGTTGACAATGCTCAGATGGGTTTAGCTCCTGTCAGCCCTACTGTAAACTCTCCCATCCATCGGCCTGGCAGTGCTCAAGGGACAAATGTCTTCTGTATAGCAAAGTCAGCTTCAAATAGTGACAGCAGGAAGAAGGTTGGGTTCTGCACAGATGTCTCAAGGTTTGCTGTGGTAAGATGTTACTTAAAGGTCCTATATTACGCAAAATTGACTCTTGTGAACTTTAGGCCATGTTATAATAATTTATTTACCCTCTCAAAAACATACCAGGAGTTGTGTTTTATCTCCAAAACGCTGTTCCAATTGATGTCGGTAGTGCAGTTTTCAAGTTAACTGCTACGTTTGACCTTTTGTTTAGTAGAGATCGGCAATTTTAGGGTTGAAGGTGTATAAAATTAAGAACACACTTCCTGTTTTACCACATGACATCACAATTTTTTTCAGTGTGAGAGAACATCTCAGTCTAAATATGCAGGGTTTCCATGTTAAACATATGTGAATACAACAAAACCCACCTCCTGTTTGTGATAAAGAAACATAATGACATAAATCAGAAATTCATGCAATACGAGCTCTTTAAACTATCTGAAAGAGTGGTTTATCTGTTTAGAAAGACACATTTAGGCTTGAGAAGATCAGCTATAGCAGTTATTTTCAATTATTATATAGCATATGCATGACAACCACTGATCTGAGGCCATCGGCATTAAAGGTACACTGTGTCACTTTTCTTATGGAGGGTTTGCCATCTGCTTGCTGCCATGGAGATGTTATTTTTTCCTTTGCTCTGACACAATTTATTTATTTATTTTAATATATAAACATTAATGGAATAAATGCAAGATAGCTAAATCAATTTTATGCCATGCTAGCCTAAAGGATTAAACCTCCCATAGTTCACGGTGTGTTAAAAGCCAAAGAGTCTAAAGACGAGACTTAAAACCCAACCTCAGAATAACTTCCATTGAAGCGCCAGTGTATTTGACCTGTTCAGTTTAAGCCAAGGTTCTTTTCCCGACAAAAAGCTTCTGGAAATCCAGGGCTGTTGTGCAGACGCGGAGGGAGCTGTCCGTGGTGCTGAAAGTCTGAGCATGTTTTAGATGGACAGTGATGTGTGTGCTATTCTATATCTGTGTCTCTCACCCCAGAACTTATCAAAGTGAACATGGGGGAATGACTCATATTTGAAAGTCTGGATGTCAGAGGTGTTTTTCATTGTTTAGATTCCATGTATCGTTATTTTGACCAAAGAAACTAAACCCATTGCATTTTTTTATATAGTTGGGATATTTACTGTAACATAACATATATAGATCACCATGCTACATTTTATTTTATTGTTTTAGAGCTTTCAGAGATTTTCTTTTTGATGCTCTGATACCTCTTTTCCACTGAAAAGAACCAGTTGCTGATTCTGGGCTGGTGCTGGTGCCAGTTCGGTGCTGGTGCTATGGTTATCCAAGAATCAGCTCATTTTCCACCTGGTCAGAGCCAGAGAAGAGCTACGTCTCTACGTCCCTGACGAGCTACAGTTGTCCAAGCATCACAACAGCTGTCAACTATCCAATAATAACAGCAATGTTGGACTACACCTCTGCTGTTGATATTAATTTTGCAAACGTTCTTGTCAATCTAAAGACTAAGACATACAACTCTTCATCACTGCCATCAGCAAAGGTTGCGTTCCCGAAGAAAAGTTTTACATGTTTTTCTCTTAGTGCTCTTCTAACTTGCTAACTCTAGCAATGTCAATAATGAGCGAATAGCTGAGCCATAACCGTGAACTAACTTAGTTGAAATGATTGAATTATAGAATAAACTTTTAGCCTACTCGGTCAGTTAAAAATGGCGGCCAAAATTTCAAAATTTCATTGTTCAGCACGTCACTATAACCCCGCCCCTAGCACCAGTTCTCGTTTCTGGCCCAGTGTTTAGTTGGTGCTGAGTTGGAACCTGTTTTCCAGGGCCAGAACCAGATTTAGTTTAGTGGAAAAACAAAGGACTGGTTCCAGAGTTGGCATTGGCTCTGAAGCACCACTGGAACCGCCTTAGTGGAAAAGGGGTATGAGTCCCCCCTGTTTGCTCTCTGCACATCACATCAGGTTTGTCAAGTTGTTGTGCACTGCTTTTGCATAATTATGGAGAATCTTCATGTGGGAGTATGGGTGATGTGTAGGCTTGTGGGCTGAGCATTGGACAGAATCTTACAGCTAACCATAATAGGGGTTTAAAAGGGCCCAGGAGAGATCTGAAATTACTGAAACATCCATGGATGAAATCTAAAACCACTTCAGGCATTTTTTAACAAAGGAACAATAATAAACACAGAAGAAAGCTATTTTGAGTGATTCTGGCTTAGTATTCAATATTCAGTTACCATCTATATTATATACTTGTAGTTATTAAATCTGAATCATTCTTATTCCATAATGCATCATTAACTGTTTATTAAGTTAAAGGCACATACACTGTGTAACTTTCCTGGTGGAGAGTTTGTCAAATACTTTTCTCCATGGAGATGTTATGGCTTTGTCTGGAATGTTTCACAGTTTGGTATTAAACCTTTCTGTCTTCATGGAGGCCAAACCAGAACAAGTCCAGTCAGTCTGTTTTTCTAGGTATTTTTGAGCAGTAAAACCAACTGTGGCTGAATAAATGTAAGGTAGAGCTGATTAATGTCACACTGTGGAACATTCCAGGCAGAGCAATGACATATCCATACAAACAAGCAGGTGACACATCCTCCACCAGAAAAGTTACACACTGCATCTCTAATTTAAGCTGCCAGGACGTGTGTTTATCTGACCTTTGCTGCACTGTTTTGGGGCAGGATTACAGCATTGACTCCTGTCTTATGTCTGTCTCCAGAAACAGTTTCATTTATTGCCAAATCCCCCAAATGTAAGTCAAGTATTTAAGTGGGCCTGAACCGGGGCACGGAGCTCATTAAACGTTTGTAAAGTGATGAAAGCAGATGAAACTCTGCACAAGGCTTATGTATTTAGTTTTCATTTAGTCATGTCCTGAGGCTTTCCGGAGCACTGAGGAAAAGCGCATAGGAGTAGAATTGAATCATATACTACTTTACTCTATACTACCAGTACTACTCATATGGACACAATGACAGGTCCAGTCTGAAATAGTATTCTGTGCTGTGAAATCACATCACTATATGTGCAGATGTTATTTTTAGTGTGATGATTCTGGAGAGGTCTGAAGGTGAACTATGTAACTTTCATTGTAGGGGGTTCATCTGGCACCAGTTTGTCTCCATGGAGAACTTATTGAATTGTCTGAAATGTTTCGCAGTTTGGCTTTTTATCCCAATGGAGACAAACAGGTGAAGTGTGTCCTGCTCTCAGTAAGAACGCATGGTTTTCCAGCTATTATTTAGCAATAAAACATGGATTCTAATATTGACACAGTGGCTGAAGAGCTGGCCTGCACGCTTCACAACTAAAAGGTTCCTGGTTCATTCCCCAGGTCTCCCATCAAGCCTAAACGTACACAACGGGTAAAATCCTCCACTAAGGCAGTCCAAGCATAGCAACAAGATCACAGAGAAATGAAAATGAGCATCATTGAAGGGTGAGTCAAATGCAGAGGCCAAGGAAGTGTCCCTTAACCTTAGTATGTTGTTTGTTAATATGTTGTTGTAACTTTTATTTCATGTCCTTTGTGTAGGCTAAAATTAGTTTTATTTTCAACAGGTAAATTTATTTTTTTTAAAAATCAAAAGGAGCACTTCCTGGACCTCCAGAGGATAATACACAGTGGAAAAAACACAGCAGTGCTCTTTGGGAAAGGGAAGTCAATTTAACGATGCAAAAAAAAAACCCTAAGGAAAGCCATAGGCTGAAACGCATCGGGACTTTTAAAGTTGTCCATTAAGACATGCTGTGAATTAATAAAGGCATTTTATTTTAACCGGTGAGTGCCTTGGGGTTTTTTGCATCAGGTAAATGTATTTATTTATTTACAATGTCAGGTCTGCATAAATCTATGTTTGACATTTATATTAAGCATTTTTAGTGTTTTTTTATGTGCATTAAGTGGCTTCAACCTTAAAAAAACGTCATGTGGTGCGACTGAGAATAACCTTAAATTGTTTTTTTTTTTCTAAAACATGGTTGGACTATTAATCTAAGTTCTGAGTCATATGAACATGACATTGATATTTGCAAACATGAAAACTTTAAATTTTAAAAAATGGACAAACACACAATATTTGTTTGAATATTATGGGGGAAATATCTATTCAAGAAAGCTGAAATTTCACCTGGGACTTCAAAACACTTAAAATACAAAATACAATGAAAGAAAATTGGTGAGATTTAGAATTTACACGACATGACATTTTAACACTTTAAGTATTAAAATATGCTGAATAACTAATGAGTTCTGAAAAAATGATTTGGTTCCCTGGAGGTCAGAGGTACTACAGGTATGTGGGGAATTATTATGAAATTTGAACATTTTTAACTGAAGAAATTGCTATTGGACAGACATCATGTCATAGACCGATATATTATACAGTAAAACAGATCATTATTCACACGTCTAGCCAGGTGCCCACCACATGAACAGTTCCCACAATGCCACACAACTTCTGCCTAAAAGCTCCGCCACCATCCCTCACTGTCCCACCCTGAACCTGGTTAGCCATGCTCCACCCGAAACAACAATAAATAGCTGTCATCTCCAGGCTAAACATAGCACATGCTCAGCTAGCTCTCCAGTTAGCACTTGTGATTTGTTATGTTTTGCTCTTTTGTCACCTGATCTCCACCCTCCCACACAAACACACACAAACACTTACTTCGAGCACTGCACACTGGACTTCCTCTGGGGACTGCCTCGCTACCATTACCCCGCCAGAAATGAATCATCTTCTATTGATTTGTGCACACTCTCCTTCTGCGGCGCATTCATCACTGTTCTCCATTTCACAATCCCTCTCTTTTCTAAGCGTCTCCATAAAAGCCTTCTGATTGATTTGCGAATCGGGGTCGGTGTGGGTGTTTTTCGGCGGCAGGATTCGTCCCGCCATTATTTAGCGGCGAACAAGCTCCTAGCGTTGATTAATTCTCGTCTAATTGTAACCTGGTGCTCGCCGTTTTATTGACCGTGCGGACTGCGACGCCCCCGGCTTCGATTGAATAATATCACAAAGACAAACGCGTCGAAAACTTTAACCTAGCCCCCCCTATTGACGACTATTAGCGAAAACAATCATTTCTTTGCAGGTATATATTGCTTTTCTGACAGCGCTGCCTCTCCGCCTACGACGTGACAATAATGAATTCGTTCTTGGGAGTGTATAAACTGCGGTATTGATTTGCCCCGGGCTGCCTCTTATGAAGGAAAACGACGCTGTATTCAATGTGACTGTAACCAAAGTGAGGTATTAGGAGCACAAATATACAGTGCTTATTCAGTGAAGCTCCAGAGCAGGTGCTGACCGGATACAGTCGATATCATGTGGAGGGGAGGGGGGTCGGGATTTGGGTATTGGCAGCTGGCGGAGGATAATTATGGGCTCGTTTCGCAGCGGTCTGTCCTCATGAAGACGCCATTAACTGTCCCTAATGTAATCAGAGGAGCTCCACGCGCGTACACATCTACAGTTTTCATAAGTCTGCTCAAAGTCTACTTCTGAAACTGTATGTTATGCAGTAACGTTTTTAAAGTGGAACTAAACACTAAAATCGCTGCAGTTTCAAGTACTATGTGACATCAGACAAGACTGGCCTAAAAACCAGATGTTTCTGATCACAAACAAGAAGTCAGCATGGTGGTCCTGGGTTTGATTCTGGGTGGAGTTTGCATGTTCTCTCTGTTCTCCTGGTTTGCTCTACCACTAAAGACATGCACAATAGTGTCCACTGTGTCAGTATTTATACCTGTTAGTCCGATCACACTGCTCCTCATATGTCCAGACCCCTCGTGTCCTCTCAGTTGCTTCTTTCGTCCTCCACGCCAGCGGTTCCCAACCTTATTTGCCCCACAGACCGGTTTAATGTCAGACAATATTTTAAGGGACCGGCGTTTAAGGTGTGGCGAATAAATACAACAAAATAATATGATATGAGCTGCATTCCAAGTGGAGAAGCAGTTTTGAAGGCTTCATTGCCTCATTCGAGAGCCGGTCGCCGCATATTATGCAGAGCGTCTCGGTGCGTGGGAATCTCCTGTTGGGATAAATCCGTATTTTAAGTAGGACTCCTGATATTGTCTATTAAATGTAGCTTTCTTTTTCTTGGAAGTCGTAGGCTCCTCTTCTGTCTCCTGGCTGGGCCTTTTCCCCTTTGCAAAGAAACTTTCCAAAGACGCTTGTTTTTTACTCATTTTGCTGCTCCTGGGTTTCATTTTAGCGGTGACCGAGAAGAGCCTGGACCTGCGTCAAGAGTGACATAGACAGATGTATCAGAGAATAGGGTAATTTTTCAAAATAAAATCTCTTTCAGATTCCGAAATAGAGTGACATAGACAGATGTATCACAGAATAGGGTAATTTTTCAAAATAAAATCTCTTTCAGATTCCGAAATAAATAAAACGAAAGTAATGTAAGTTATTTATTCTTTCTGTGCGGCCCGGTACCAAATGACTGTGGCCTGGGGGTTGGGGACTGCTGCTCCACGCCTGCCCAGTTTAACAGTTTATTGACTTGAAATGTGGTTGTCGGCAGAGTTTAGGTGTTTAATCCCATTATAATGTGAAAACCAATTAGTTTATCAAATGTTGGTGTTGTGTTACAAATGTGTTATTATGAACATTTTACTCTCTAGCTTTTAACACTGTGTGAGATTGTGTCTTTTATGAGTGTCTTTTTTTTATTTGTTTATTGTTTTTCTAATCTTTTATTATTTTAATACTATTTTTTTACTATTATTACTTTATCTATTGATTCTATTAGTCCCTTTTGTTTGAATCTAATTCTGCTGACTTCTTAGAGTTACATGCTTTACATTGCTATGTGAAGCAAACTGTTTTGTTTATAATTAGTGCTATACAAATAAAGTAGGACTGGATTTGGTTAATGTCTGGTTGGAAAGCACGAGCTCAGGGTTCGCTAGTCTGGATACCAAGACTTTGCAGCTTGTCTACCTTCTTACAAGAAATATCCCTTTTTTATTTTGTATCACCAAGGCTTCAGGAATAGATTATTATTTTTTTTGTTAACTGTAGCCTTCAAATCAAAACAGCGAATGTGCACATGCAGGCAAAGAGAGGCTAACAACAATAGCTATTTCTTCTGTTGAAGTTGTTTAGCTATGATGCCCTTAAAAATGAAACTATATATGCTGGTTTCAATGGCACACATAAAGATTTGAAGCAGTTGGAACATGCGTCTGTTCGGAAGCAGAGTCTCATCAAACTTGATTGAAAATGTGACCTTGAGTTACAGCGCCTTTCACAAAACTCCGAGCACTGTCCACTGCATTATTCATCCACACTCCAAACTCTGTGGTGGTGAGTTACTTTTGTAGCCACAAGCCACGGCTGCCCTTGGACTGATACGAGCGAGGCTGCCAATCTGCACCATCTGCCTCTCCAACCATCACAAACACTCACACATTCACATTGGTGGGTGAAGTGTCTTGCCCAAGGACACAAAATATGCAATGGTTCTAGCTGGATTTGAACAGCCAATCTTGTGCTACAGCCGCACTAACTTAAAAGACTCATTTTACGCCGTATTCTGATCTATGTTATAATGTTTCCTCATCAAAAACATATCTGGAGTTGTGTTTTGTTTCATTCACACGTTTAACACACAAATCCTGCATATTTAGGCTAACACCCTGTCATGCAGTAATACAGGAAGTGCTCCAGTGTGCTTTTAAACTCTGTACACCTTCACTAGAATCAGCTGGACGATAAAGGCAGCTGTTAACTTGACGTTACAAAGTGGAACAATGCATTTTGAGCTTTGGAGATGCAGACATACTAATGATAAAGAGTTACTCAAATATTTGTGAATGGAACAAAACAGAACTCCAGTTATGTTTTTGAGGATTCTAACATTTCTAAAAGCTCACAAGAGACAGTTTTGCCGAATATAGGACCTTTAAACAGGCATCAAAGAATCTACGCACTACCTTATGTCAGGCAAATCCTTCCTTGTTTTGAAGTATTTCGGTAACCTGACTTTGAGCGTAAAAACACATTTGAAAGCGTCTCGGCCCGTGATGTTGCGGCGTACACAAAGCTGTGACCTCTGGCTGACCCCGCTGTTTGTCTGTCAGCTGATTAGAATTTCTCCCACTATTATTTCTTTTTCGTTTCATCTCCGTCTGAAGTTTCCTGACATGCCGAGGGCGACGTGCATGTGCGCTCCCAGATAACTCTGATAACTTTATTCACACACATGAAAGGGAATGGCTGAGCAGCGTCTGCGCCGCACTGCTCACCACGCCAAAAAAACGAGAGGGAGATGGAGGAAGAGGAGAGGGAGGAAGAGGAAGAGGAAGAGAGAGGGAGAGAGGAAGAGGAGAGGGAGGAAGAGGAAGAGAGAGAGGGAGATAGAGGAAGAGGAGAGGGAGATAGAGGAAGAGG
>KN491956.1:15320-26244 GCA_000787155.1 Scartelaos histophorus
TTCCTGCTTTTGTTTGTTTGACTGAAGAATTGGCACATGCTGTCACAGGCGAATGGATTTTTTATTGGTCCCAAGCCTGGATAAATTGAAGGGATTGTATCAGGGGGACGTCCAACTCTAAAACACATGTCAAACAACATGCAAATTGCTGAATGCTGGAGGCAGGAGAATTGCTGAGGTGACATCCGAAGGAAAAGTGAAAAGAAACGAATATATTAAAGTCATGGTTGAACAAATAAGCATAGACACTCAATTATAATCATGCTTGACAAATCTACAAGTAATCATGGTGCATTGGCTGTTGATTTAAGGGCCCATGTTACACTATTTTCTGATCTATGTTATAATGTTTCCTCATCACAAACATACCTGTGTTTTGTTTCATTCAAATGCTTAACTCACAAACCCTGCATGTTTAGGTTGAGTTTTTCACTCAGGAAAAACACTGTTCTACCTTGTGATGTCATGTGTTAATACACTCCAATAAACTCCATACATCTTAACTAATTATTTGAGTGATTTCAGCCCTGGAATTGCCAACCTCTATTGAACTAAAGGTAAAAGGTAGCAGGTCATTTGAGAACTTGTGCTTCATGACATCACATAGGGTTTTGAGCTTTGAAGATGCAGATGGCCTAATAATTAATCATAATTCATAATTAATCAAACATCTGTAAATCAAACACAACTTCAGGTATATTTTTAAGGAGGCAACCTAGCTTAAAGTGCAAGAGTCCATTTTGCATAATAGAGGAGCTAAGCACTTAAGTTTCCTCTGAGAGTTTACACTTGACTGTAATTAGTTAATTTCATCTGCCACTCACTTGGAGCCCGACCAAGGCTCTGAAGGGAAGGACAAAAGGGTCAAGGTTTGGCCATAGAGCTATATTAAACTCTTCACCCCCTTTTTCTTACATCTGTCTCATCTGAAGGAAAGAGAAAAGACTAACACAGCTGGCTGAACTTATGGAATTGACATTAGAAGTACACAAATGTAGAAAAATATTTTGGTCAGTCTAAACCATTGCAGTTGTATATAAAGAAGTCTTGGTCGTTTTAGTTTTAGTCTCAATAGGAAGGTTGCTGGTCAGTCTATAATATTGCAGATATGATGAAACTAGTCTATTATTTGTGCTGAATCTGCAGTAGCTCTGGGCAGAAGAGAGGCATTTACACTCATTAGATGTGTGAAAGGTCCTCTTGTGGGACGACACGCTCAATACTGGAGCTCTGAATTAGCGACCGCCGGGACAGTCCCACTTCAAGCCTTCGGAGAGCTGATGGATGACAAGTCACAGTTTGACACATTGGCGTGGCATTGCATTGCGTGTACTGTTTGTGTGTGTGTGTTTCAGAGGCATAACAAACAAGATAAGAGGGGGGCAGTCTCCTTCTACCTGTTCTCTTCTCTTCTGTCCCATGCCTGTCACTCATTTCTCATCCTTATAGGACAGTGAAGGTGGCACACCTCCAAAGTATGCCCTAGTTTCCCCCCTCCGTGCACATACAGAATGGAAATGAGCTGCTCAACTTATGTCGCTGAAAACGTCTGTCTGATTTTAATTAACGTGGGTGATAAAACAGTGCTGTGTGTCTATATCTTACAGCCACGTCCGCCTTCTGTGTGTAAATGTGTGAGGCAGTGACAGAGAGCTGAGATCCATAATTTAAATGAACGCCCAGAGCGGCACAGAGCTACACTGATTTCAACACTCTCCTCGCACGTCTCCTCAACAAGCATCGCTCTCGGTGGTAGTGCGCACACAGCTGCTCCGCTCCTGTATTTTTAATTGTGGTTCATGCTCCAGCATAATAAAACTTCACCTACCCCATTCTCATACCACAATATGGAAGAGTCAAGTTGGATAGAGTTATTTACCCAATGTAGAAATGGTTTTAAAGTCTTCATTTTGGTCCAAGTAATGTGTTTACTGAGGTCTTCTTAATGAGGATATTACAAATAAACATTAAAGGTCTACATTTGTGATTCCTGTGGCTAATACATATATTTATATATTTATTTAATACTAAAGCCATTCATTAGACTTCTCAGGAGTTCGTGGGTACTTGGAACTTAGAACTAAAGATGTTCATATTAATTTAACATGGATATTTACGCACATTTAAATGACTCAATGATAGAGGGAAAAGAACTGCCAACCCATCATAACACAGTGAGGAGAGTATAAACACTCTAAAGAGAATGGGAATCAACTACTGAATGCACATGAAGCTGAAGCTCAACTAGGAATATTGTATTTCTTTATTCCTGTCCCATGTGATTCCTCTGCCTTTGTCTTATTTTCACTGACGTCTCAAGCCAC
Source organism: Scartelaos histophorus (assembly GCA_000787155.1). NCBI lineage: Eukaryota > Metazoa > Chordata > Actinopteri > Gobiiformes > Gobiidae > Scartelaos > Scartelaos histophorus. The sequence goes on from KN491956.1 coordinate 17,645, forward strand.
TAATATGAAATGCATTCTTTCTGCTATTATGGCATAACCTTTTCAGTTAGGTCAGTTCGTTTATCACATTTAAAATTGTAGAACAAAAACAAAAAAACTAACAAAAAGGTAGGGTTCAAGCGCCATTGTCTATCCATTCACTGCCACAATAAATGTTTAAAAATACCGTCTTAGCATCACTTTGGAAATACCAGTTCTCTCCTTTTCCAAAGATATCTATTGTTTCAAGGACTCAGAAAGTGACTGGCTTTGTTACTCTACTACTGTAGAGTCTGGTCTAAAAAGAGACAATTAATCATCCACGCCTTTGGTTTGTAGTGATGTTTTGTGTGTCTTTGCTTTACATATTCATAATTCATGCAACACATTATCTCAAAATGTTGCACATATAGATTTAATTTACAAGGCATACATTTCCTTGCCGCTGTTTTTTTTATTTAAATTGTAGATGTTGTCGCCCTTCCTCGCTAAATACAGTGTTGCTAGTTGAGCATCTCTGAGTGTTTGTCATTGGGTGTATTTATAGCATATTCTGTCAGACAATGTTCTCCATTTGTGTGTATTCATTTGGAAATAATAACATTGACAAGTGTTAGAGAGATGGAGGGGTTGAGAGAGGGAAAGGGACTCGTTTTGAGCATGTTCCCACTAACGAGCTGTATTGTGCTGCAGGCGATGTGTATGATAGCTTCAAGCCGCTGTGTGTCTGAGTGGAGCGCTGTGTGTTGGTGCCTACTTATTGGCAGCTGAGGGATCTTAACAGCCCCTCATTTTTATCATTTGTCTGCGCTTCTCACCTGTTTTACCCCCTACTCCATTATAGAGTATGTTCAGTAACAGTCCATGTCCGTTGCTAATGAAATATATTATCCATCCGCAGCTTCACGCCAAGTCCAGACCCCATTAGCTTTAATATTTCAGCAGAGTCGTCGCCGTCGGCCATGTCACCACCTACACCCCAGGGACGCAGATCCAGGATCAGCTAGTCTTGTCCTTAACCGTGGAAACTAGCAGAGGACACAAGGGCCAATCACACTGAGCTGACCTGAGCTGAGCTAGCACCATCCAATCCCAAGAGTCGCCCTATTCTGGCACTTACAGCAGTATAACGCCAACCAAAATCACAACTCTACCATTTCTGCAAATTCAACACAAGTGGGACACATGTTTCAGTGTAATAGCATTGACAGACTCATTATGACCTTGGTCCTATGACTTTGCCAGTAGCATGGGCAGAACGTGTACTGTACAGCAGAGATTGGATTACAGTGAACTAAAATTGTTTACGGTAAAAGAAGTCATTTCAGGTTTTTGAAGCTAAATGACTCAACCCGTGATATTTCTTGTAACTCAAATACAAGTATTTACCACAGTACTCTTCCCTCCATTGCTCTTTGTAGTACTGCCACCAATACCAAGGTATGTGCAGTGTATAGCAAGTCTATACCTGTAAGATGTAACACCAAAATTCATATTGTTAAATCCTTTCTGTAGCTAAACAAGCAAAGCATATGATTAGCTACAGCAAGTCTTAAAAAGTAGATGAAAGAAAGTTTGTACATTTTCAACCCACTATACATTAATTTATTGCTATTATAGGAGACTAGGAGACTACCTTCCCTAGTAGCAAACAAAATGTTCGTCCATACATTTTGAAACGCCTAGAACGGAAATTAAGTTTTCCATTAGTCGTAACGCTTTTAATTATTTCTGTTGATTGAGTTGGTCCTTCCCTTTGGCCACCAGGAGCAGCAGACAGCAGATGAGCAGGGGGAGTGGGTGGGCTTTAGGCTCTGAAGCCTCTGATTAGACCCTGGGTTTGAAGTGTTCGATATGTGCGCTTTCACAGCCCCCTCTGAAATTATAACTCATTCAACGTCACAAAGGCTTCAAAAGTGTAGGCAGAGGACGGCGTGCACGTTTAGGCATTCTGTTAGAAGGTCTCTACTCTTTGAGGTGCAATATTTCCCTTTTGTTCTGAATTTCGTGCCTGTGATCAATTGGAATAGAGAGCTTTCTGCATAATAGTGCTCCGTCTATCTGTGTTTCATCTGTCTGTCCAGCTGCGTGTGAGGCTCAAAGTGAAGATCTCATTGATGGACAAGAATTTGTCTTTGTGCTCGCCTGAGGAAGAAAATACTTTGTAGCTTTACACTGTCAACAAGGTTACCCATATCCACACAGATCTGACAAAACATTACGACCACCAACATATTGTGGCTCCATATAAGTCATTATATGGACATTATATAGGTCATTACTTTTCGGTTTCTTAGATTTCCATCATTCATCATTATTCACCAATGTGATCTGCAACTGGTACTTAATCTGTTGAATTTTATTTTATCTTAAGTTTGACAGTACACTAAATTCCCTAAATCCCACTAAAGTTACAGTTATAAAAACTATGCATGTAGAGAACATAGACTGTATAAAAAAGTGGACTAAGTGAGTGTGACGTCACCCATAGCGTTCAGCGCTGCTCAAATGAGGCTCGTGATGCTAACGGTTACAGGAGCGAATCTGGAGCCAGGCTCTATGTTATGAATATGATTTTTTTGAAGTTTTTTTGAACAAAATAGCAGAAAAGAAATTCAGGATCATGTAGAGCGGGTTAATAAGAACATTTTAAGACCAAGATGAAGAGGATCACTGCAGCAGTTACAGAGAGACGAGCGACAAGATCCTAATGTAAGTCAATGAGAGCCAGAGTCAGAAGGAGCCGGAAGAGCCTCCTGGAGCACTTCCTATTTGGCACACGGCGGCTAACGCGTTAGCTATGTCCAGTCATATATACAGTCTATGGTAGAGAAGAGAAGTCTATGTTGTACTACACTAACTGTGGCACATTATGGCCCTTGGTATCACTAACAAGTTTTTGCTTCTTCTAATTATTCACTTTTGAGAACAGAATGTTTTCGCAGTGCCTAATATATCCCATTCACAAACAAAAGCTAAAATGAGTCTGTGATCAAAATGTTATGTCTGTGGAAATACATTTTAACATTCCATTCGAAAGCTGATACAACTTAAGAAAACTCATCTGAAAATGCCACCATTGTGTGGGTGGAAAAACAACACCGCTACAGGCTTGACAAATTATATACATTTAAATCTTGCACATTAAGCTCTAATGTTTGGTTAAAAAAAAAAAAAACACTAATGCACAAAGTAGTCATAGATTGTTTTAAATGAAAATGCATTAGTCTGTCTGGCGCAGCAAGAAGCAGACAAGTGTGTCAAGCAAGTCTGCTGTGAATTGTGGCAGCTGTTTGACCTGTCATTCAACTCTTGTCTTGTGTAAGAGTAAGTTAAGCTAAAAACTAAGTATATTTAAAAGAAATGGGCCAAAGAGAAGTACATGATGTAAAAATGTTTTAGTGATCAATCCTTCCATTCAGTATTAACTTCTGATAGCTGTAAGTTTGTGCGGTCCATTTTCCAAGGTCTGACTGCTTGTTAGCGACAAGATGCTAACATAGAGAGGACACACAAATCTAGCAGAGCACTCGCCCAAACGGCAGCAGCCTTGTCCAGGGAGTTATAACTCATGCATGATCACTAAATGGAAACATTTGTTATCTGCGCAACAATACGACCCGAGGAGCTGAATCTTTTATGACTCCCCTGGCCCCACCAAGTCCCTCATCACTCCCCCCTCCCCCCTTGTTCACAAACACACAAATATGGCTGCCACACTTGGAGCCCACAGGTCAGCCTCAGGAGTGCCCAGGCAACAAAGAAGCACTGAGGCATAAACTGCCACGAGCTTCTTGAACCTCCATTAAACATTCAAACACACAGCGACTGCCACGCCTTGTTAAACGAACATTTATGAAACATTAACACAAATATATCCTCTTTGTCTTGCCATCAAACATTCACTTGAGTTCACACACTGATACATGCCACTGCCTCACATGGGCCAAGCATAAGCCTCCATTGTCTTCCGTTCCCAAAATGTCTGAATCGGCCATGTTGACCTACTTGAGAAGAACCGCAGAAGCATCGTGCACTCTGACTAAAACAAACGCTATCAGTGGTTTTGTTTAAATGTTAACATGCTTCCCCAACACACTTTTGTTCACGAAAGACTTTAAGCTCTGGGCTTTGAGGATGGTGCAAGCAGAAATGAAAAGAGACTTATGAAAAAGTCAAAGAAAAATGTTCCAATTTTAGAGAAGAATTATCTACCATAAGGCATGAAAAACTGACTGTGCAACAGGTTCAGTAAGGTTTTATATTAACTGAATCTACTGCATTTTACACGTACTTTAACTGAACGTTAAAGGAGGTCACTTGATGGACATCTGTACATGAAGTACTACGTATGGACATTGGTAGATAGGTCAGCACCCTACTTCAACCACCTCTTCTGAGTAGGATTTGAACCTCAGCGGCTGTAGAGTGGCAGTGCGTCCATAGTCCACATGCATGGATGGCTACATTGAGTAAATTCAAAAATGAGTGAATGTGAGTTGACTCTGTGACTAATCGACCATTGTGCAGAGAGCACCACCTCAGACCCATAATGATGGAACTGGCTCCAGCCACCTGCACCTCCTGCTAGGACTAAAACAGTAGAAAATGGATAATAAATGTACCGTTTTAAATACTTCATCATATCAGGCATATTTAAATCTTTTGCTAATGTTTTTGCAAACAAACTGAACTTTCACTTTAATTTGATGGAACATTTTAAAAGCAAATTTCATCCATGGAGGAGATAAAAATGTTTATCCTCAAATGTGTTGTTATGAGTACTCTTGATTCAAAACAGTTGGACCAAACAATTTATAGTCACAAACATAACACTTTCCACAAGCAAATGCGATAAAAATACTTTTGTTTTTGGTCAATTAAAATGTGCTAGAATCTCAGCCACTCCACCAACTATACGTGTGCATCCACACTGAAAACTACATTCTAAGATTTACAGCACCAATTAAAGCTGTAATAGGCATTGATTTTCTTTTTCAGTGTAATTACATTATTTGTTATGGAAAAAGTCATTGTTGCATAGAAGTTCAATAGCCCCAGTAGCCTGGTGCTGCCTGCATTGTTATTTATTACACATAAGATTATACACATGCTTGCATTTTATGAGCGAAACATCTGTCTTTTACAATACAAATCATCATTATTGAGACGTATTGATTGAATCATTGTTTTGACTTAAGAGGTGCAAAGGGTAAAATGTGTGAAAGGATATAATGATATAATGGGAATAATGATTTCTTATGATGGTAAACAATAATTAACATTGACAAATGACATATTAGGCATATTTATTCAAAGGTTGTTTTGTATAAAATTTGTCTTTTACTTGTTGACATTTTTAGCAGTAAAGTACACCTTATCTCCAAGATGATGCACTCTGATAACAGTTGTCGGCACATTTGTTGTGGCTGATTTTTATCTGATCTGGTGCACAGTGAGGTAAATGAAAAATGAAAGTTAAATCTTTGGGGTAAACAGTCAAATAAGAACCACTGACTCAGGAGCACGGTTTGTGCCTCAACACTTAATCTGAGCTATCGTCAAACCATAATAGGCTGAAAATGAATATGCCTTTAATTTATGCTCAAAATGGTAGTGCAGACTAGAAAAATGATTACGCCTTTGTCCTCTGTTGCTAAGTCACATGATGCATGTGTAGTTGTCGTACAGCCGAGCGCACTCTGGAATAAAACACAAAAGCAGTGAAAGAATAGCAGTAGAAAAGGGCTGACTGAACGCACACACAACAACCTAAATCACCATTGGAAAATCATTTGAAATCTGGCAAAGTCGTGGGCCACAGATTGAGGGACAAGCCCACTATTCAGACGCAGATAAAGCCTTCGCGGCACAGAAGGGGACAGGGGCGGGCCCCCAGTTTCCAAAGCAAAACTTGGAAAACCCTGCACCCAAACCTCACACGGCCCAGGTCCCGCCCACCTCCGTCGACATTTATTGGCCCTTCTGTGTGAATGTCTCCCTGGGTCATTCAGATGTGGGTCTTTGAGAGCCAATGCGTGACACTGTGAATGAGGGCTCCATTAGTGATTCATTTGTGTGTAGTTAACCATTGTGAAGGCAAGGTAACATTTGATTTGTCTGATCCCAACCCTGGCATATGGTGAGACTTTCTCTCCTCTCTGCTCGTCTTCACATTCATTTGACCAACTTTTACACCTCTCCTTTTGGTTAACCTCTGTCCATTTGCTCTTTGTCTGGTATAAAATGTGTGGCTGTGTAGGCAAAGAAGTCTTCTGCTTGTTCTGCTTGTAAGCACATAACAGAAATACTTATACATGGATGATGTTTGAAATTAATTATGGAGACTATTGTGCCCCCCATAGTGAATTTATGTCAAGCAATAATTTGACATTAAAATGATACTTTATGATTGCTTATGGTCACAAAGATATCAAAGTAACTTTATTAAATCTTAAACCAATCCTTTATGGAAATAAATCATAATATTTACTCCTAAAATTACATTCAATAAGATTATTGAAATAAGAATTGCCTATACCACCATAATCCTGCATAAACCTGTGAGAAGCACTGGTTAAGTTAATCTACAGATGCCTTATGTGAATGGACCTATAACCATTTACAATTTAATTGACAACATATTCCTTCAAATATCTAAAGATCAAGCAGCTAGGCACAGCTACTATTTCCACTACTATGTGGCATTTGTTTAATTTGAGGAACATTTAAATGCAGGGGCAAAAGCTGACAGACTCTTCACATGGCTTCCCTCAAACATACGATAATTAATTCATACACTTGTTCTGTATCATATTGTGCAGTTGTATTTTCTCTTAGAAAGTTTTGTTGTCTTCTAAGTAATCGCATGTCTAAACCCATTCTCACATTTAAACCAAGGCTTTTCACAAGAACACTGCTCTCTGGAGTTCACACTGTAGTGGAATGTGAATGCATGTCATTATCTCTGCCAAAGAGGCAGTTTTCACCTGTCTTAGTTTGTGAGACAAAACTACACCCCACAAAGCACAGACTGAACCCAGTGTGACTTTACAGGATTCTTGATCAAAACAAGAGAAGAAAAAGTAGACAAAGGAAAATTTGGATGGAGCTTTTTGGAAAAGTCATAATGGCAAAGCACGCGAGAGCACTTATTTTTGTCACAGATGCGATTTTTTAAAAATAATTTTTTACCAGTGTGAGATTGGGCCAGTTTAAAGGGGCCCTATATAACTTTTTTGGTGGCATTACCATGCCAAATTACAGGTCAAATCTATGGAGAGGCGACTCCAAGGCATTTTGAACAACAATAAAAAACACCATTGTGTTTTTCATACAAGCAATAACATCTCTATCCATGGAGACAAGCAGATGGCAAATCCTCTCCAGAAAAGTTACATAGTGGATCTTTACTAAAATCATAATTCCTGTTTAATTTTTAAAACTAAGAATAGGCTTTGGTGACAAAGCTGTGATATCCTTTTGGAACAAGGTTCATTTCATTTCCCTTGGTAGAGATCTGTCTTTTGGCCTAAGATCTGAGGTGTCTAAAAATAAGTCATGACAAAATCCCCACTTTCTATTTGTGTCAGTATATTTAGAGCCTCGATGACTGTACAGACTACCTCTTCTAAATTAGAGTATGAGTTGTCCAAAGCCTGGGCGTAGCATGAGTGAGTATGTTGTAGGTCGTAGGGGACTTTCTGCCTGTCAGCTGTGATCAGGCCTCACGTGTGCCAGTAATGTTGTGTATTGTCTGAACACATCGCCAGAGCCGCACGGGAGACGTCCATTAAAGTTCAAAGTAATTTATCACCGGCTGCCTGCACCTCCTATTCCCCGTCCCGCCATTCTCCGTCCCGCTGCGGTGAGTCTCTCGTCATCTCAGCTCCACCCAGCACCTCTGTCTGTATCCATCACCGCTGCACCCTCCTCACTCTCCACAGATTTAAATTCAAAAAGGATTAATCTCAAGAGAAGTCGACTTTAGACTGTTTAGCTGAGGCAGGCAGCTGTAGGTGAAAATGGTAAGGCGTTGAAATGAGGTTATGTTTACACTAATGTGTTTTATAACTTCTGCTGTTGTATCTGCGCCGTATCACACTACAGTCCAAGCTTTGTGTCAGTAACAGAATAAAGATATCTACAGAACAGGTTATACCATTTCAGCAAATCATCTGCCTCCTTGTGTTATCCCCCCCCACAGGCATACTGTATTCTTGTGATACTTTGTAGATGGATTAACAAAACTTAAGATATGGGTCATTTCGTTGGGCAAAAACTGAATTCATGATACATATGGTTCTCAAATTCTGGTACTACTCCAATTAGCTGCAAAAGATATTCTTGTTGGTGGTACTCTGGGTTTTTTGTAGATACAGTTTGAGTTAGCCTTCATGTGTTAGTCTTCATGCAAGTCAAGTCTTTATAGTCCATATTCTAGATCTGGTTTAGTCCAAGTTTACTTCTGGTCTAAACCTGGTGTTACTTGGAAAGCCAGTTACATTGTGGATATGCGGTATTTCATTTGCAGAAATTGTAAAAACCTATGTGAATTCATCCTAATACAACCGGTTCAATTCAAATACTGTGTGTAGGCAGTCTTTCCTCTCCATTATCAG
>KN491956.1:33459-46212 GCA_000787155.1 Scartelaos histophorus
CTTGAAGGAGGACAGAGGTGTTCAGCTGGATCTAATGTGATGGAGCAGGCACACACTCACACCACAGCATCAATACTTTTCAGGGCAGAAAAACATTGCTGGAATAAATTCACAATCTGCCCAGCTAAATCCATTTGTCCCATCAAACTCTCGAAGGACGGTCTTTTGGTACCAGGGTAAGACCAGGGACCAGGCAGGAAGGAGCGCGGGCCAAACCCAGACTGCCTCTGCATTGGGCCTAAGCATCATTATCATCACCAGCGGCCCCTCTCTGATGCACCAGGCCCAGATCAAAGCAAAGCCTCTCAATCTTCACTCCTCTCCGCAGCAGCACAGAGCAGCTTTATAACTGGCATCTTGGTCCTGCGATAATCCTCCCATTGATCTACTTCACAGAGTTTGGGTGTGTGCGCGGGCTCCCGGGTTGAGGGTTAAAGATGCAGAGGAATGTCTATCAGAGCAGGGTGCCAACTCTTATTAAGCTATGTGCTGCTGGCCGAGCACTGCTTTATAGTTATCCTTTCACCATGATACTTGTTTTCAAGGTGCTTTGCTGACAAGTTACTTTGAATATTTTATAAGTTTTCATTTTTTTTCTGCGCAGGGCTTCAAGCGTTCACTGTGATTCTACAAGATCATCACTTAGCGTTTGTAAAGGAAAATAGGTTATGTATTTAGCCCAAGCAATTAAAAGCATATCCGCAGCAACATGAAGGCTTGCAATGAAGAGGGCAAAATGTATTCACCTAATTTTCCAACTTCCTCAGTTCTCTTTGAAGTGCACGTGGTGGAGTTGAGACTGGAGGCAGAGGATCCAACATTGGGACAGGGAACAATAGACCAGAGAGCCACCCCTCCGCTCTGTCGCCGCTGGGCTTCCCTCCTCTCAACAGCTCCATCTACTGGCAGCCCGGGGAAGTGCCGTTCTGCCTGAGCGTTTCTGCTGACTGGCACTGCTGAGTTGACAACATACAAGTACAGTAGTAGAGGCAATGGCTGTGGCAACTCATTAAACCGGAACAAAGAACCAGCAATTCATTTCACAGTGCACTGGAAACTGAAGTTTAGATGCAAATACATTATAAGTCGCTAAGACGGACAAAAAAGTAATCAGCAATGTTATGCTTATACACCAGTATAAGCCTTTATGGTTGATGGAATGTCATCTGGGAGCACGAGGCAATATGGGAAAATAATTCACAATTTTTCTTATCATACAGATCACAATTTTCAAACCATTATTTATGGTGATAAATATGGCTTTCAATATACATTTACCTGAACATAAACATAGGCCTTTAATTAATGCCATTAATGACAACATAATAGAAATCTGACCACATGTTTCCTTTAAAAAGATCCACTTGGAAATAAATGACTGATTCTATTTCACTCCTTAGGGCAAGCAAGAGTGCATCAAAATAGTAGCCCATTTCACTAAGACACAGCAATATTCATCAAGTCAATCACACATATGTCCAGTTTTGTCATTGTGTGGAAAATATTAAACTCAAAAGCTGAAATATGTGGGTGAAACTGGTGGGTGGAAAAGATGTCAACATTTTAACAGCACAGACCTTTGACGTAATGTATGACTAAGATATTATGGCAGATATCTAGAAATCAGTCAACAATAACGCCCTTGAAGGGCATCCGCAACCTGCTAGAATGTTCCAACACATGGCATTAAACTCACCTATGTTACATTTATTCAATAATATAAGTTTTGTATGAAATATATGAAATTAAATACAATGAGAAATGAGTGTTGCTAAAATTCTTAAAACAAAAACATTCCTTCCTACTTTGATCATGCTTGCCTCCCTGGTGAGGCCGACTTTCACTAAATAATTGTTTTCATAGAGATAGTTTAATGTCATACTGTGAAAAATTCTGCACAAGCCAAGGACATCTCCATAGAGACAGGCGGGTAGTGGACCCTCCACCAGGAACCTTAACACGGTACACATTTGTTTTGGTTCTTGGGCACAATTCTTTATGATATGATATGTTTACCACAAAAGCAAATAATTTTGTCCATGACCCCATAATGACCTTTACTGAAATGTTAATCAGAACAAACTCATTACTTTTCTGAGCTATCTCAGAGTACACACTGGTACACAACCTTCTTGATGAAGTACCGTATGTCTCCAGACAGCTACGTAGGATTACAGAAATTGTATTTGGGGAGAAGGGGTTATTTTACCTTCCATATCACTGGAGAAATTGCATGAAAATTGGGGCCATAGAAGAGATAAATTGCGCCTGTGCTCAAAACTCATCCATAAGTCTGTAGTGCCACCTCTTCATTGCTGCCATGACTCACCACACCTTTTAAAAAGTGCTATGGAGAAACAGGGCAATCATCTCTAGTAGATGGATAAGTGGTAGGCAGCTGCTTCCTCACAAATGAGTTATTGTAGCATTTTGTGAGTGTGGTTTCGAGAGCAAAATGAGATTGTAATGAATTTATTCCGTCTTTAGTATATGGGAGTTTGGAGTTTTGTTGAACACGCCCAGAATAAACAACTACAAATAAGGCTCATGTGGGAGGGTTAGCTTAAGTAATTCATGGTTTTTAAAAAAGGCAACTAAGCAGTAATTTGTAGGTTATGAGCAGTGGAGCTTCATCGGTCAGTAATGTAAGCATGCTTGGTTAGGTTCATAAACAAGTACATCCACGCCTCTGCCTTAACCAGTGCAGTTTTTCCAAGCTTGGCAAAATACATTGATAAGCAAAAGCAACACACACTTAGATAGACCGCAGTGTGAAATTGGGTCAGCAGTGGAGAGTGGGCTTTAATGCTGAGCACATACGCTCTCTAAAACTGATCTGCATATTCATGTGGGTGGCTATCAAAATGACACACCAACACACATACACACAAGTCAACACAGAAAGATACAAGTAGACACATAAATAACTACATGCATGTTAGCTGCGGCCTCAACTTAGCCATCCCACACACGTGCCCACATCACACTCACCGCAGACGGACAACAAAGCACAAAGGGAGCCTGAATCTCACGGATATTGTATCTGTCAGAGAGCTACAGGGGGCAAGCTATGCGCATCTCATTTTAATTCTCTCGGTTCAAAATGAGCATCCTCCACTGCCTACTGCAACGTGCCAATCATTTTACCTCCCCTCTGCTCCCTCTACTTAAACTGCAGGCTTCCTCAGCCTGGAAAACAGCTTGAGAGACGTGGATACAAGTCAACGCGAGATACTGTGGTCTTCCTTTGGGGCATCTATGATTTTGAGGAAAATGATAGTGACAGTTAATATTGTTAACCCAGCTTCTGACAGGATACCAATGGGTCCAGCTCAGGATCTTTGGCAACTTAGTTGTCAGATGTGTTGCCTATACTATTAAGTTGCAATTTTCACTTTCACAACAAACCACAATGTTTTTTTGTGGTTTGGGTTGTCATGTGTTTGTTAGCTTGGGAATTAGTTAATGGACTTTATATTAAAAGTTGAACATGGTAGATGTTACTAAGCTGAGTAGATATGAAAGTAAAAAAAAAAACTGATAGCAAAAGAGTCTCAAAAGAGTAGCCAATCAAACCAGATAGTGGCTTTCAACAACTTATAGCTACTACATTAATTGTATAATATGATTTTCAGAGGGAAATGTCTTTTTCCACCTTTGATTAATTTATTCTGTTTTTATCAATTCATGCAGTTCATATCTACTTTATGAATTCCTTCAAGAGGTAACTAAAGCCATCTGCTCCTTCTAAGAGTTCACACTATCATACATTTTTGGTTGCTATTATGTTTGATCATTTTCTTGAGGACATCCTGTCCATTTGCTCCGTTTTCGAAAACCACTGACCTTGTGAATATTCTGCACCCTTATAAAATCATAACATGCAACTTTTTTGTTTTGAAAAGAGTTTCTAAAGCTTTTAAAGGACCTGTCCAACTTGTATCTCCTCAAATTTCAGAGTCATACCATTGCTGGCCGCAAAACAGAGCTGGAAGAGGGCTGATGGGGAGGTGGTGAAGGAGAAAGATGGAGAGAGGAGGAGATAATAAGAGGGCGCTCCCTAAGGATATACTTCTCAAAACCCCTACTTTGCGTTTCTGACTTCTTCAGTGATGAACAACAGTTTTCTCTGACAAAGCATTTTCCTGCTTATTTGCAGACGAAAGGAGGAGACGGGCTCAAGTCGGAACGTGAGAAACTGTAAGAGTGTAACAAAGGATTCCAAGGCAGTAAGCAGATCGCTGTGAAGGCCGCTAGGGGCTGGGGCGTGAGGAGGGAGAGGTGGCATGTGGGGGGAACAAGTCTGTGTGTGTCTCCTGTGGATGTGATTGGGGACGCACACAGTGAGGGCCTAGCATGTGATTTATTTCAGAATACTAATGTCGCTTTGATCTGCTCTGCTTAAAAAAACCCACCCTGCTGGGATTGCAAGTACAAAGATATACTGTATATGTGTATTTATATATGGAACACACTCGTGCATACCTAGCAGCACAGCACATTAATATTGCTGTGTCCCCCTTCGTCGAAGCAGCACTCATTTATGCGCACTCCTACACTCCAGGCCGTCTAATCTACTTTAACTATCCTCAAATCCATAGAGATCCAATTACAAAGATAGAGGCATATTTGTTTTTCGCTCTGCATCCTAAAAGGCTAATTAAATTTTCATGTAAAGATGGAATTATTTGATATAACACAAATGTCTTTTCATTTTCCTAATTGTAACATCAAGTGTTTTAATTGGAGCTCCTGTTTTGACAGTTTCAGCTCTTTTTGCTGGTGCTTTGTGGTAAATATTGAAAACTTACTCACATTTTTGCTTTTTGCCTTGCCTTGTTGCATTGTTGTTGTTCCATGTCAGGTCATGGAGGTTAGAGCAGATCCCAGCATGCAATGGGCAGAAGGTATTCAATCAAGGAGCTAACAAAGACGCAGACAAGCAAATACTCACTTTATACTCATCGCAAATACTGCATCCTGCTGAGTGGTTTGTAGAGTACATACAGACGCATGTTTGTTCATTTGTTAGGCAAACCAAATTCCACAGAAGTTAGATGATCACTAATCCCATGGGGAAAAAGTTTAAAGACTTTTTAAACAAAATACAAATGCAATGAATGTCTCCTACTCCTTATGCCTACTAAGCATCAATGTACAGGGATGTTGTTTGAAGATGTTTAAACAAACGTTAGAGAAATATGAACTTATTTGGTTTATAATTGGATATAGTTTATAGTAAGTTGACAAGTGGTGTTTTAGTGCAATGCATGGTTTAAAATGCTTGCATAAACGTGGTAATAATCTACTAATAACACCCTTTGCCATCTTGCTGGCCATGAAAGTAATATTTACTTATTTGACTACAATCAGGTTTGTAAATTGGGCCTGTAACATTCACACATTTCACTCAGTATTTTGACCACATCTTAAAACTATTAAGCAGGTGCCGAAGCCTGCGTCTTGTATGATAGGGTACAGTCTGGCAAGGGTTTGTGAGTCACTAACACTTTTTGTAGCTGCTACATATATTCCCTTATTTATTCATTCACTGAGACATTTAAATTGACTAATTTAATAATGTATACTGGGCAAAAAAACACAAAGACTTCAATAGTTGGCTCTGCAGTTTAGTATTCAAACTGTGTATAGCCATTCATTCTTAATTAACAAGGAAGAATGTGTCACTTGAACTAGTATTATTGATAAATCCACACTCTATGCCCTTAATACAGTAAGCCTATTATCTGCATTTTGTCTGTTACAGTAGAGCACTACTACCCTCGTAGCTCCACACCTGATATGTTGAACTTGCTAATTGCTGAATATAAAATAAAGCTGTGATTATGTGCGAGTGTCTCCTTACCCACTAGTGCTTGTCTGTGGAGTAGTCTTGGGGCACAGGGGAGACACCCACGGCTCCTCTGAGTATCTGTTGATCCATGATATCTGTCAGAGTGAGCTGCTTCTCCCCAGCGAGATCTTCCAGCTCCAGCCTATGGGACTTTAAGCACCGGTTGGTCGGGCCCAGAGCTCCCCTGTCCCAGCTGCACAGACACACACCAGTTAGTTCATCTTCACAAAGACATGCAGCAGAGAGCAGAGAGGGGAGTTTTAAATTATGAGTCCATCAATATATTTTGTGTTTTTACTTTTACTTACTTACTTTTACTATGGAGTATTGCTTTCAAAAGAGTATGACAACACAAAAAATATATTTCTTCTGTCTAACCAAGAGTATTTTAACCTGCACTTCATGTTGAAATTGATAATAATTTCACATAAAGATCAGCAATGGATTTGTCACCTTTACAACTTAAAGGCCAGTATGTAACTTCTTACATTCAAACTCAAAGACACGTTGGAAAAACATGTGTTCTATATAAGTGACTTGCAACTTGGCTGGTGTTTTGTTTCCATTAAGTTCAAAGAGGAAGGAACCAAGGAACATTTTAGACAAAAAGAAATAACATCTTCATAGAGACAAGAAAAAATACACAGTGCACCTTTAATGCTCTTTTAAAGGGATTATAGAAATAAACATACACACTTGTTTTGAAGCTCTAGCAGAATTTTGCACCAATATAGCAGTTAGGTTAAGTAATTCGAGATGTTTATGGTGCAATAATGAGTTTTACAAGCTAGCACATCACTGCAAACTAATTAACAGCATTGCTACTAGCATGAAACTTGCCGCTAGTGACAAACTTTTTTACCTTTTGAAACTGTGACATTTCGCTACATTTCAGTCCCACTTGGCTCTTGAATATATTATTATTTGGTCGCCTTCACTTACTCCCGGGTTTGGGTTAAAAGAGCCTCACGTGTGGTTGGCCAGGCGGACACACGGGCGGACACTGCCATCTACAGGCCCCGTGCTGCAACTACATGGGCGGACAGTGCCATCTACAGGCCCCGTGCTGCAACTACATGGGCGGAGCTTAACTAGGAAGACGTTCATTTTAGTCTTAGTTTTGTCTTAGTCTTAGTTTTTTTTTAGTTTTGTCCGTCTATTGTTTTGTCTGCCTGCGAAATAACTAATGCTAATATGAATCACGAACGTGTGCGTGCCCGTTTGAATAACAGAGAGTATTTAAACTGGATCAAAGCGGGACAGTGTCTGTGTTTTCTAGCCCGGGGCCTGCAGCCGTACATAGACTGTGAGATGAGACACTTCCACGCGGACTTACTCAATCAAAACACACTACTCCGGAGACCCTGCCAGAGTTTATGTAGACCCAGCGGGAATAAGGTTTGGAGCTCCATCCATCTCATTTAGGAAACATGTAGTTCAGTGAAACTATTTGTCTAGTGCCAAAGGTTTTGTGTTATTAAGCTGGGCGAAAAAGTCCTGCAGTCTGACAAAAGATCAGATTAGTGTTGCCTAAATAATTGACACAGCAAGGCTCTGAAAATGCAAACATTCTGGTAAGAATGAACCACCAACACCCAATTTAGATCTTACAGTCATTCTTCTGAGAATTGACGTTTCACTGTGGTTAAACCCAAAATTCTGCACAACTGGAGTGGGTGGGGGAAAAGTTTGAAAAGCTAAACAGAGAAGTCTAAATCACAGTATTACGATTGCTTCAAAATAGCTGATGGTGACAGGGATGAGAGCACCACTTTACTCTCAAAACTATATTGCCCAGCCCCACTGTACTACTATGTGACCTACACCTTTCTTCTTGTATGTCCAGCTATTAGAAGCATGTAGGTTTTGTTCAGAGTGGCAGAAGACCATCCTGGCACACCACAGACTGCCACAGAACACTGTCAACTGGGACAACTGTTCACCTGGGTCCTGGAGAACCGACCACTGGGAGGTCGCTAAGGTATTGAGCCCAGACTTTCCCATTACAGCTTCTCATTCTTCTAGGCAAACATTACGTATATCAAGGCAAATTGTTTGAATCAAAATCTAACTTTTCCCTTAAACAACAAATAATAATAATAATAATTACTTTGGTTTGAATTATTTTGTGGCTTTCACTTATTATTCCTGTATTCTAAGTCTAAGCATGTTTGCCTTTTCTGTTCTTCTGTAGGCTTTCATGCCCCGGGGTCAGGGAAAGGTCAGAGGCGCCGAGCAGTTCGATGCTTCAGCTTTTCTCAACCTCATCATTTCATGTGATCGGTTTCACTCTGTGGCTCCTAAACCAGTGAGAGAGGTATATTATCTTGTTATTAACATTGCATGAAGAACGTTATATAGATATAATTGAAACTGAGAATATTTCTGTTTTCAACTCCCTATTAGCGCCCACTTTACTATGATTATTTTAAAAACTCACACTTCAGGGTTATACATGTAGTTTTCAGAAATGTCTCATTGCTATTTTTCAACTATAAAACCACATAAATAATAACCCCTCCTAGCTACAATGAAATGAATTGTATATGATCTACAGTTTTAAAGTCATTGGACCTGTTCAGATCAATGTTGCATTTTGGAATAAACAAAATATAAAACAATGAACTAGCGATGTTATATAGTTCAATACTAAATAGATAAAGGGCTTTCCTGGACTGTAGAAAGAATCAGTATATGAGTCATACCAGTTGTTCAAGTTTGACTTATAATTTAATGGAAATATTTTAAGTAGAACAGTGTTAGGCCTATGTGATGTGACAAAATAAAATCATATAATTATTTTCCTGTAGCCTGACAACTAAATACCCGAATACAAGCAGAATATCTTCATCTTCTATGATATTTCTTTTAGAATTAACTTATTTATTTTACTCAGTTCTACAAAAACTGAACTCTTCTGGGGTTGATGCGGTGTTTTTTCAGGTGATCCGATATAGGAACGAGTTAATGCACTCGTCGGACTTCCATGTGAGTGATGCTTGGATAAAACACTACGATTCAGCACTGAGAAACTTTTTTAAACTGTTTAGAGGCGTGGCTTCCATAGCAACAGCAGACAAACAGATAAAACAGGTGCTTTTAATTGGCTCCACGGCTTCATCATGAGTAATATGTGTGTAATATGTGATTATATTATTATATCATTATATAATCCTCAGATGCTCCAAACTGATTTGTCTATTCATGTACATGGCTTGGACCAAACAGATTTGGATGATATAGTCACAGATTCTGTTGATTGGATCAGTGCAGACTTGATTGTCCAATGGGAAGCTGAACTTCTCCAACAGCGACTGCAGGAGCTGCTCGAAGAAACAGAAGAGACCAACGCTTTGGTATGAATTTAGACCTAGACTTTATTGATCCTCAAGAGAAATTATTTGGACACAGTAGCTCACGCATCACAATGTAATATAATAAAAAAAGAGAAAAAAAATAAATGATAATAAGAAATTTACATTTAAATTTATAAATGTAATCATATTTACAATATGCAAAAAATAATCATTTAATTAAAAGAAGTTTGTTTTTCAGAGTGCAGAAGAGCTGCAAGGTCTTGGAAGTTTCTTTGAGGCAAATGAGGATTTGGGTTTGCGCTTTTCTACACAACTACAAAACATGAACTTGTTGAGGAAAAGTGAATAAAAAAAACCCTTCAAGAGGATCACATCAAAGACCATAACCTGTTTCTCAGCATGTAGGGCAGAGCGTCTATTGCAGGGTTGGGGCAAAAATAAGTTACAATATGTTTTGTTTTTTTTTCTTTTTAAATGAAAGAATAAGAAAGAGACTGACACATGTCTAATATGTTTCTGCTGAACATCTTGTGTCCTTCACTCTTTAGTGGTTAACAGTATTGTCTCAATCATCATGCAAATTCTGACGTATGTTTTCCTTCACAGTCTCTTTTTATATGAAATGAATACTGTTGGGTTAATATGCTCTGTGTCCCTTCCACCCCTATTGGACTTCTCTTCATGAAATGAAGTGAATGAAATTAACTTATGTAATCATTAATTTGTTGAAATTCATCCACCATTTTAATATATAAATGTATTTACAGATCACTTATTTGTAGTGTGTTTTGTCATAGTTTTTTAAACTTATTTATGCTACATACTTTACCTGAGGTTTTTGTTTTTGTTTTGACTGCACATTGTGGCAAGATGCTGCTATGTTTATGTTGAACAAAGTGCATGACTGTCATGTAGGTTGCACAATGCACAAAAAGTGTGAAAACCATAAACAGGCTCATATCCTTTCTCACAGTTTGATGTTGCCAGATGTGTGCACCTTCAGCTCCTGCAGCTGAGCATTCTGTCTCTGGGCCATGGAGCGAGAAGGGGACCTCATTGCCTCCATTTACTTTGGCCGCATCAGCAGCCAGGCTACAGAACAGCTGCTGGAGAGGTTCGGACAGGATGGCAGTTTTCTACTACGAGACAGTGTGACCTTACCTGGCGCGTACTGCCTCTGTGTCAGGTGAGATGAAGACCCCTTTTTACTTTGAGTGGAATGGAAGTATCACAAGGCTACTGCAATTAGACCTATATACTTATAAAGTACCATTAAGTATTAATATACATGACCTTGAACCTTGTTGGCAACCAGAAAAACCGACCATGAAGCACTTTCGTTTTCCATTGTTAAAGATTTTCAGAAGGTACATGAATAGGCTTATTGAAGAAGTGTAGGCAAGTTTTTAAAACTTGAGGATCAGGTCTGTTTTTGAGACGGTAACATGATAAGAATTGAAAATGAATGTTTTGTTCTGCTTACTCAGTTAAACAAACACTGTTTGGCAAATTACTCTAAAATGCAATACATTATGTAGATCTATTACTAGTTACAGTCCTACATTTATATTACAATGTTACTGTCCCACAAATGTAACTGGGTTACACTATTTCACTTTACTTTGAGTTACTTTTGACGTGAACTAATTTTCCTTAGAATTGTAAATGATATTTTCTGACATCATGGAACTGATTGCCCCTGTATTTTGCTAAATTAAGCTCTTTGCTCCATCCTACTGTGGTTCTCCAACTCATAGTTTGAGAACTACAGTTCTAAACCAACTTCCACAATAAGTTTTGTAAAATTTTATGCCAGTTGCACTCATCAGTTCACATTATCACATTCAGAACAGGAATTACACGGTAGTATTAACTCTGCAGTCTGCA
The DNA here is from genome assembly GCA_000787155.1 of Scartelaos histophorus. Lineage (NCBI taxonomy): Eukaryota > Metazoa > Chordata > Actinopteri > Gobiiformes > Gobiidae > Scartelaos > Scartelaos histophorus. The sequence continues at coordinate 44,518 of KN491956.1, forward strand.
GAGATCATGCAGCGCCTCTGCACAAGGCTCCTCGTATCAGCCATAAACTGCATAAACATTATTACATTTATATACAGTCTATGGTATCAGCCTATAGCGCGTCCGTCGCTTAGAGGGGAGCCGTGGGGAGCACAGATAGGACTTTTTCCATAATCTGAGCGGGATTCGCGGTAGGAAAGGAAACGCGAAAGGACCAGAGGAGCTGAAGCGCTGATCCGTGTTTAGAAGAAGCGCGGCGCTCAGACAGCACAAGCCCCGCGCACAGGGCGCAGGACGCACAGGACGCACAGGACGCACAAGGCGCACGGCCGCTTGGAGAAACTCCGGTACAGCTCATGCCAAATTACTTAGGTTGTAACAAGTAGGCGTAATATTTTATGTTACTCCCAAACTGAAAGCAGCAGTATGTGTAGACTACCGATTTAAATGTTTAAACTGCCCTTGTTGTTTTTTTTGTTTGTTTGTTTTTTCTTCAGAAAAACACCTTTCGTTCACACCTACAGGCTCATTCATTCTTCAGATGGCTGGTCTCTTCAGGTTAGTCCACAACAATCACGCAAAATGAAGACATAATGTTGACAACATGTGCCTCTAATCGTTTTATTTCTGTAAAACAGGGCTCTAACAGGCAAAAGTTTCACAAACTGCAAACTTTGATTGAAAACTACAGAACAAGCTCTTGTACAGAAAGGCCTACAGTTCCCCTGAGAGACCCTCTGGATAAAACACAGCTGCCATACCTTAGCTTTGGAACAGGTAAGACATCTGGTTTTTGTGCACTTTCTCCTTTATGGATTTTTGGGAAAAAACATGTATTTATATTTTCTTTTACAGAGTATCTTGAAATGTAAAACATCACACTGTGAATCATATAAAATTTCACATCATGTAAATGTTTTTGTGGTGAAGACCATCAGTACAAACAGACAATAATATCATCAAGTTTTCTAAAGGTTGCAAATGTCCTTTTTTCTTACCATTTCTGAGGTTTCCTTAGAGTAAACTGGCTATGTGAGATACATAATTATTGATGAACTCTTTATTGCCTTCAATAATTAAAAACAACATATAAAAATATATAATATGTACAGAATACCATGTGTGATAATACAAAACATACATGAACACATAATATCAAAAGCATTAAGTGAAACAATGCAAATCGAAAGTTTGGAGATATTTTGTCTAATTGACACATCACATGAATGTATTCAAGAAGTTTAAAAAGCAAATATCATAAAACACTGCTAAATATTATAAAAGTCTACTTTTGTGTTTGTCTTTTCATTCTCCGAGTAAAACACCAATGTGATCTCCTCATCAGGTTTTACTGCCAGGTCAGGAGAGACAAACTGCAAAACAGAAGTAATACTATTATAAACAACTAATACAAAAAAGAATGACTTATTTATACAGGCGATTGTTACTTACATGGTCATTATTCTGCAAAACATGCAAGTACCTGGGTGGAGGGTTTGGTATAGGAGGAAACAGGCGCTTTAACAATCTGAACCTAGTATAATGTTAAAAATCAAAATGACGGTCATTAACCAGGAAACTCGTTTTGTTTATCATCAGAATAGTCCAGCACCCAAGTTAATATCTAAACATCTATTAATGATTGTTGCCATAGCTTATATCAGCTTGTAAAAATGAATACTGCCACAGTTTTTTTCATAAATTGAAAGTATATTT
>KN491960.1:0-10344 GCA_000787155.1 Scartelaos histophorus
GCCCCTGCCGCCCTGAGCCCCGCCCCTCTATATAAACCCCTGCCCGGCCTCCTCCAGATGTCGGAGCTCCGCGTCTCCTCCCGGCTCCCGGCTCCAGGCTCCAGGCTCCGGCAGCGGGGACAGACCGCAGTGTAACCCGAGCACCCGAGCCTCCTGTGCCCGCCCGCGCCGCGCCGCTCCGCTCTCTGTGTTTTTGGGATGTTTTAGCTCCGGGACAAAGACACGTTTCCAGGCGGGGGACGGTTCCTCTTCGGCAGATGTTCACGGAGGAAAACGCGGCGGAAAGAACGAGAAGAATGACGGAAAAACTCTGAGACGCGGTAAAACGTTTCAAGCGAACTTCCCTGTGGTTGTGGTGCTATTTTGAGCATTTTAGACTGGCATTATCTCACCACTCAGTTTAGATAAAAGCCGAAACACAACTTTATTTAACTCCTGGCAACTTCTCAGACAAGTTTAGTCGCTTTTTTACGGTTTTATCCTCAATTTATTGCAATTAAACCGCCATTTTCCACTAATTTGCAACGTTTTTCTAAATTACAGACTCAAATTCCTCCGTTTTTCGTCTGGTACTTTTAATGAGAGGCTCCCCCAAAACAGAAGACACGTGTAAAGACATTTGAGCCGCGTATTCGGGTGTTTTCTGTCTAAAATCTCCACTTTTTTGTCTTATTTTAGCACATTTTGTTAAACTTTGTGGTCAGCCGTTATAAATCAGCGCAGCGCGAGACGGTCCTCGCCGACCGCAGGTAACCATGGGAACCGCACTGGGCTAACGGGGCTAAAGCTAACGACGCACAAAAAGCGATTTTATTTGTTGTTTTTGAGTAAAATAACGTACCATTTGACATGATAAGATTAAAATAAAGATAAAATAATGTAAGAATAACTTTGTATGCGTTGTACCTTGGACAAAAAATACAAAATCTCTTCATTTATCAGCGGATATTTACACATTTTATAACCATTTTAAGTCGTGAGTAAAATAATGTACTATTTGAGGGTGACAGTATCTCAGTTGTTAAGAGCGTTTGTCCACCGATTAGAAGGTTGACTGTGCGATTCCAGCTCCCACAGATGAATGCTGCCGTTGTGTCCTCGAGCAAGACACTTGACCCACCTTGCTCCCTGTGTCTGCGTAAAAGAGTTAAAGCTAACGACAGACATCTTCAGCAGAAAGTGATTTTCCGTGATATTCTTTGCTAAAATTAAAATAAAGTTATAATAATGTAGGAAGAACTTTGTACAAAAATGCTAAATCTCTTCATTTATCATTTATCATTTATTTATCTTCATTTATCAAATATTTAATGTTATGCCTATATTTTTACACTTTAAGTCCCATACTTACACATGGGAATAGAAAAGTACTACCGTTTAATGTTGAAGAATGTTTTTATTATCATCGTGGAACTAGAAGTGGTATTGCGTATCAAGTCTATACGTAGATACGTATTAACATAGAAATCGAGTTTGGAAATTCAAACTTTTTACGTTTATTGGTTTCTTATCTTTATGAAATGAAAGCTGCATTGTGTAACTTTTCCAGTGGAGGATCCGTCAAATGCTTTTTTCCATGGAGATGTTATTGCTTTGTCTGGAATGTTCCACAGTATGGTATTAAACCTTTCTATTTTCATGGAGATCCAACCAGACCAAGTTACATGTCAGATCTGTGGAGATCCCCACTCACAGTCAGAGGGCCGTTTTTTCTGTTTTTCTAAGTATTTTTGAGCTATAAAACCACCTGTAAGTGAATAAAAGCAAAGTAGAGCTGTTTAATGTCACACTGTGGAACATTCCAGGAAGTGCAACGACATCTCCACAGAATCAAACCGGTGACGGAGCCCTAACCAAAAAAGTTACACAATGCACCTTTAAAGTTAAGATCTTATTTAGCCTTTTATTTAGAGCTTTAGTTTTATTTGATCCATGGATTATTGTTTTCTGTTGCAATGTCCATAAAGTATATTTTATAACATTAAAAAATTGTATATTTATTTCTATTTAACTGGCATTTAGAATCATTATATTATTGAACAAATTACTGGTAAGTCCTTTTAAAAAACAAGACAAAATAAAATGGAATTAAATTGGTCTGTGTTATGTAATGTGTTTAATACTGTTCTTCTGAATCTTCTGGATCGGTTCATTTCAAAGAGCTGCTCCTTTTATATAATCATTAATTTTTATACAATATTTGAACGTATCATTTGAACTCTGTGTGATTAGTAGTTTTATCTTAAATGCATTTTCCTGTACTGTTCTTTATCCTTTAATACGGTCGTGTTTGTTTTCTCTGTACAGTTATATGTGGGTTTGAGCTGTGAGAGGTCATATGTGCTTTATATATGTTTAATACTGCTCCTCATGCTGCTCCTCATGCTGCTTTCTGTTGTCCTTTGTTTTTCTCTCTACAGTTATGTGTGGAGGGCCTGAGTGCTTTGGACATGTTTAATACTGTTCCTTACATTGTTCCTCACACTGTTCCTCTGTATTGTCTGTACAGTTATGTGTGGATATGAGCTGTGAGAGGTCGTTTGTGCTGCTGACGCCTCGGCCTGCGTCATGCATCTTCCAAACAGCCGACGAGAAGGACGAGCTTCCTGGAGTAGGGGACGAGAGGTAATGATAAGGAGTCTTTTTTTTAATAAGAATTTCAAACTTGCTATAAATACAAAGTAAAATCCTTGATACTTCATACTAATTCAGATACCACAATATTTTTTTTTTCTGCACAAAATGATTTCTTCAATATTATGTATTAACATACTAGTTCTGATATGTAGCTTGTCCAGTTTTGTCTCATTTATGCATTGTTTAGTATTGATGCTTTTTCATATTTTAGCTTTAGTGTTGATTATAATCTCGTTATTGTTTTGTTTCTGCTGATAACCTGAGTTCAGTGAAAGCAGGAAGTGAGCTCTGGACTGTTGACTGCTCTAAATGAGCAATGCATTTCTTTTTCCAATTTTGGTTTATTTAAGATACATTTACCTGTCTGTCATCTTGTGTTATGTTAGTTACATGTTAGTTACACTTATAGTGCGGTCAAATAGTGATGTCATATGCATAAGAAAAACAACAAAAAAATCAAACATTAATTGATTGATATTAACAGATACTAAAACTATATATATCAAAACTAGATCCTCATTTAGGTACAAAGTAGAACCCTTCCTGAATGTCTTTAGAATGATCCGGAGCTGGATCAGAACAAGTATAAGAACCCATGGACCTGGTTTAAACCTGGTTTAAACCTGGTTTAGACCTGTTTTAGTCCTGGTTTAGACCTGGTTTAGACCTGGTTTACTCCTGGTTTAGTTCTGGTTTAGACCTGGTTTAGACCTGGTTTACTCCTGGTTTAGATCTGGTTTAGTCCTGGTTTAGTCTTGGTTTAGACCTGGTTTATACCTGGACCACTATGGAACCTTCCTGGACCACTGAGCGATCACAGATATAAGGGCACATGGGAATAGAACAGAAAGTTTGACCATTTAATGTGGAAAATCACATTCTGTTGTCTAAAGGAAGAGGGTTTTTATTCTGATTGTGCTACTGGAATCAGTATTGTGTATCCAGAGTTTGAGATTTTACTCTTGTGACAACACTGGTTGGAATTTCTGACTTTTTGTGTTTGCTGGTTCTTTATGAAATACTTTAAAATAATCTCTGCCTGTTTTCTCTGAGTTGGAGATGTAAAAAGTTAAAATCTTTTGTACTTTATTCCCATTATCTCTGTCCACAGTGTGCTGGAGATGCTGAGTTACTCCAAGTTCTCAGACCTGGAGGCGTGGCTGTGTATGCCCTCCTCTCTGCGTCTGCCTCGCTCCCTGGACTCCTCTTCCTCCTCCTCCTCCTCATCACAAACATCAGTGCAATCCTCCAGCTCTGTCCCCGGGTCTGGCTCATCCGCCCTGCCCCTGAACGCATCACGGCCCCTGAACGCCTCACAGCGCTCTCTCTGCAGCCACAGTGGAGACGGGGACAGGTACAAACTCACAAACTGCACTGGAACACATAGCTGCTTCTGACACTGCAGATTTAAATAGAAATAAAACATTTAGATACTGATACTGAGTTAGGAGCACAGACTGTATGAAGAAGTGTTCTTAGGGAATGTGACGTCACCCACAGAGTTCAGCTCCAGTCAAAAGAAGCTCATGAGGCCAGCACTTACAGGAGAGAATTTGGAGCTGAGTTACATGTTAGGAATAGGAATTTATTAACAAAAAAAATAGCAAAATAAAAAACCCAGGATCATGTAGAGCGAGGTAATGGACCCATACTGTAGGGTAATAAAACAGAAGTAACTTGTTCACCCAGACTGATTCTAGAATTAAAATTAAAAATCAATTTCATGATGTCGATATTGGCATAGTCAGATTTGTGCAGATTGAATGTGAGACATGTCATCTGTGAACATCTCTATCATCTGAACTGCACAAATCTGTCTATCTGTCAGTCTGAGTGAACAGGTTAGTTATTGATGAGTATTACTTCTGTTTTATTCATGACCATAAAGTAAGTCTTGCTCAGTAGTTCTCTGCTCGTCATTGTTTCCTTTAAGCTTTCGTCTTTCTTCCCTTATAGTTGTGGATAAATTTTGAATAATGAAATAAATTCATCATGAAGAATGTTTATCCTTTGTGGATCTTGTTGGTCGATTGGAGCAGAATGCGCTCCCACGCTCACTTCCTGTTTGAAACGCTGTAGCTAAAGTTTTAGCTCTGTCCATCTATATAAACTATGGTTTAGTCTATAGCACGTTTAATCACGTTTCTGAAAAAAAAGTATTATCATTAGTAACATTTTGATCAGGATTGTTCATCCAGAGATTTAGTTTTTCAGAAATAATAATTGACCCTGGTGTGATTAATAAAATCGTCTGAATTTAATCAGGGCAGTGTAATATCTAATGGTCTTTGGCTTTGTCCTTTTTCACTATATTTAACCCTCGTGCATAAGTGCACAGTAAACTTGAGCCATAAGCCTTATATAAACATACATTCATCTTGTATAAATTGGTGGAAGTGTGTTCTGTGGTCTTTGGCTGTACCTCACTGTGCACTTGTTCCTGTGTCCATCAAAATGTCTCTAAAAAGCAGTCGCCATAAATCTCTGTAGAACACTTTTATAAATGTGCCTCTGGATCATTCCATTCTCTCAAAAACAACATGAAAACACGTGTCTGAATGAGCAGGGAGGGGTCCAGATAAGGTCTGAAGGAACTCACTGTTTAGACAAGGCTCTAATGTACGGAAACACACTCCAGATCATCCAGTCATGTGTTTGTTTAAATATAAACATATTATTACATCTCCTGCTCCTCTGACCCCCTCCTCTGCTCTTCTGATCCTCTGACCCTCTCCTGCTCCTCTCACCCCCTCCTCTGCTCTCCTGCTCCTCTGACCCTCTCCTCTGCATCCTTTTATTTGTGATGATATGTTGGTTTAGTTTAGTGCACCCTTCTTGGCTCAATAGATACATTAGTTTGACTCCAGTCCTGGTCTAGTCCTGGTCTAGTCCTGGTCTAGTCCTGGTCTAGTCCTGGTCTAGTCCTGGTCTAGTCCTGGTCTTAATTCTGTTTTGTCCCCAGATCTTCAGAGAAAGTGCACTCCTTCTTGAGCCCTACGCTGGTTCGAGACTCTCAGTTCCTCTCCACTCCAGTCCTGACCTCCACGCCTCTGATCTCCTTGACCCCTGCGACCCCTGCAATCCCCAGTGTGACATCTGACCCCCTGACCCAGTCTGACATCTCCCCGAGTGGAGTGACCGTGAGGAAGAGGCGGAGGCTGGCGGCGAGTCCTGGAGGTCTGCACTGGAACTCAGCAGGTAAAAACTCATGTGGTGTAACCCTGGTTTAGACCTGGTTTAATCCTGGTTTAGACCTGGTTTAATCCTGGTTTAGACATTGCTTAGACCTGGTTTAGACATTGCTTAGGCCTAATTTAGGGTTTAGTCTCAAATAGCGTAAACCTTGTTTACAGCTGGTTTTGTCTTACTACTATATCTCAGAAATATAATATAAAACAATATAAAACAATTCTTGATAATTACAAAGAGGAAATCTAAAACATGGAGGAGTTAGAGTAGTGAACGGGTGAATAAGTTTAGAAGTCCTAAATATAAAACCTTGTGTGATGTGTACGTTGTGATTAGATGAGCTGGTGGTGCCGACGTGCCCGAGCTGAGCGTGGCACAGCTCAGAGACACTTGTTTACTGAGGACATTTCCTGACTCCTCGGGACTCCTCCCTCTCAAAGAACGATAATGAGTTTCCTCTTAAACTTCAAAGTGCACAGACACAGGACACAGGACACGACACACAACAAACCACTTTAATTATCAGGACAATTATGGGCTGTTTTTATCACATCCACCAAAAAACATTTTCATTTGACAAAGACACACGTGTGTTTTAGAGGCATCATCATCATCATCATCATCTTCATCAGAGTTTGCATTCATTCATGAAGAAATGCATGACAATGTTGAACTTAAGTGTTTTATTTTGTGGAAACAAACATTAGAGTAGAATTGTAGTTTTTGTGATGTCCACCAGAGGGCGCAGTAACCCCAGTGTTATTAGTGTGAGACGATACATTTCAACAGAAGTTACACCTTTGTAAGAGGATTGGAAACAGAATGAAAAAGGAAACATTAAAAATAATCTTGTGAATACAATCTTATACACTTTACAACCCCCTTTATATTATTCACTTTGTTTTATGTCAACAAATTCACACATTTAGTGCCTTGCCCAAGGACATAACACCACTGCTGCTCTGCCATTTGAGCTTCTGCTGTTCTTAACGCCGCGTGTAGGGTTTGGGTATAATATTTGGCATTTTATTTTTAAAAACCATCAATGACATTCTGTTTGTTTGTCTGAATGGAGGAGTAGCTCAAGTTTCTGTCCAGGAGAATTAGGCTCATTAAATAATCAAGAGCCCATTCACTGCTACAGCTCTAATACAGTCTGGTACAGTCTGGCATGGTCTGGTGCAGCCTGGCACAGCTCTGATACAGTCTGGCACAGCTCTAATACAGTCTGATACAGCTCTGATACAGTCTGGCACAGTCTGGCATAGTCTGGTACAGTTTGGCACAGCTCTAATCCTGTCTGGCACAGCTCTAATACAGACTGGCACAGTCTGGCACAGCTCTAATACAGTCTGGCACAGCTCTGATACAGACTGGCACAGCTCTAATACAGACTGGCACAGTCTGGCACAGGTCTAATACAGTCTGGCACAGCTCTGATACAGACTGGCACAGCTCTAATACAGACTGGCACAGTCTGGCACAGCTCTAATACAGTCTGGCACAGCTCTGATACAGACTGGCACAGCTCTAATACAGACTGGCACAGTCTGGCACAGGTCTAATACAGTCTGGCACAGCTCTGATACAGACTGGCACAGCTCTAATACAGACTGGCACAGTCTGGCACAGCTCTAATACAGTCTGGCACAGCTCTGATACAGACTGGCACAGCTCTAATACAGACTGGCACAGTCTGGCACAGCTCTAATACAGTAAGGCACAGTCTGGCACAGGTCTAATACAGTCTGGCACAGCCTGGCACTGCTCTAATACAGACTGGCACAGTCTGGCACAGCTCTGATACAGTTTGGCACAGTCTGGCACAGCTCTGATACAGTTTGGCACAGTCTGGCACAGCTCTAATACAGTCTCGTACAGTCTGGCACAGCTTTAATACTGTCTGGTACAGTCTGGCATGGTCTGGCACAGTCTGGCACAGCTCTAATACAGTCTGGTACAGTCTGGCACAGCTTTAATACAGTCTGGTATGGTCTGGCACAGCTCTAATACAGTCTGGTACAGTCTGGCACAGCTTTAATACAGTCTGGTACAGTCTGACATGGTCTGGCACAGTCTGGCACAGCTTTAATACAGTCTGGTACAGTCTAGCACAGTTTGGCATGGTCTGGTACAGTCTGACATGGTCTGGCACAGTTTGTTATGGTCTGGTAGTTGTAGTTGATAATTTTTAAGCTTATGGCAAACCACCTGATGACATCATGAGGTGTAAGAGTGATGGGTGACTCAGTCTGAGTCAGACACTAAAAGTGCAGGAAGAAATACTGAAACAAAAGACAAAAAACACAACTCCAGGGAGGTTTTTGATGGGGCCACTACATTAGAACAGGGTTAAGCCCCACTGTGGGACATTTCCTCACATTAGAACAGAGTTACAGAGACAGATTGGCAGAAGATAGGATCTTTTAAGCCAGGTCTGAACCTGGTCTAGACCAGGTCTGAACCAGGTCTAAGTCTTGTTCTGTCGATTGCTTCAGTTGTGAGTGTTGTGTCTAAAGTTTCATCTTGTGTTTCGGTCTCAGGTTCGGTGCAGCGTGACTTCCTGTCTCCTGTGTCACCTGACCCGTCTCCCATGGCAACGTCAGGTGTGCGAGGAGGCGGGAGCACAGGTGACAGGTGCGACAGGGTCACTCTGAGGAAGACTTTTTCTGTGGATGACCAGTTTCTCCAGAGCGCTCCTAAACTGAAGCTGCTGAGTCGACTGGAACGAGGGACACGGAAACTGCGCAATATCCACGTGAGTTTGATTTTAATTATAAATAATAATAATAATAATAATAAATGTATCTCTGTACACCGATGATATGTAGTACAGATGAGAGGAGCATTATTGTTAAAATGCAGATGTGTGTTGTAATGCAGTGGGTTGTTGGGTCTAGTCTACCATCAGTAAAAGAAACATTTGTCAATTAACCTTTTATGGTAAAGAAACGTATTTTATGGTCAAATACAATGTGATCAATAGAACTAGGGCTGCACGATATATCGAAAAAATATCGTCATCGCGATAATAGCACATGCGATATCCACATCGCAAAAATGCGCGATATTTTTTAATTGTTTTATGTGTAAATCCTGAGTTTATTGCGTTCTGGAGTTCACAATTCCGACGCGCCCTTAAACGTAATGTTTTGCTAGCTAGAGCGAGCGCGTGGACTCGCAGTGCATGACGGGAAAACACTACAGTCACCATGGCGGGTAATGAAGAAGTCAGTGAAGACGACAACAGCCAACAACTTGTGCCTAAAAAGCACAGCAGCTCCGGAATTTGGGACTTTGGCTTCAGACGGGACGACGTGTCACAGACGCAAGTGCTGTGCAAGTCGTGCCGGAAAGTTATCGCAACGTCGAGAGGAAACACGACGAACTTACACAGCCACCTCGAACGCAACCACAGGGAGCTATACAGTGATTTTATTCAGTCAAAAACTTCAGCAACCAATGTTACGCAGGTACAGTCGCAAAAACGAAAAGCACAGACGAGCTTAAATGAAAGTTTCGCGTGCGGCACTCCTTATGAAAAACGTCATAGAGGCAAACATGTGAATGTACGAAGCATTTTTTTTTAGGTTAAAAGAAAATATCGCAATAATATCGTTATCGCAATGCTTGACACCCGTATCGCATATCACATTCATTTTCAATATCGTGCAGCCCTAAATAGAACCGTCTCTGACCTCTGACCCAATCTGAGAGTATGATGTCATCACATTCATAACAGTCTGATCAGCACCCCTACAGCCTGTGAAGTTGAGATTAGACGAGTCCACACTGATGCAGATTAACGTACATTTAGAATTTTAATCCAAGAGATCTAATTACTCCTAATGATCCCAAAGACCCTGAGCAGATCAGGTGTGGAGCAGACGCAAGACTTGAGATGAAGCCTGTTTTATGTGTATACCTGTTTACCGTATGGCCCAGCCCTAAAGTGACTACACAAAGTACTACACAGCCAGCCTTGAGTTCCTTTTCATTTCCTTTGGTAATTTCTGTTTGCTTTTATTTGGTGTGACTTTGGCCTGTGCTTCCTTCCTCTGTATTTCTCCATTAACACACTGAGAGAGACGGCGTGAGTCAAGACCCTTTCTTTACAAACTCGCACTGTACATTTAAACAGCTCAGAATGACGCAGGTTTGACTCGAATCGTCCCTGAGTCTTTTCACTCAAACGTGCTCGCTCTTCGTGCTTCTGTCAGCGTGGGTTTGTCCTCTGTAGTTCTGTCCTTCCATTTGAACTTTTGCAGAGACTTTTGCCTCAGAAGGATAAACTGCACGGTCTTTGTGGCATTTCCAGTTCAACAGGAATCCCATTCATTTAAATTGAAAATGTATGAGAAAGATATAACATAAAGTGGGTTGATTTGTGTAAAATGTTCAATGTTCATGTAGTTTTATTATGAATCTAAAATTTCAGTTATTTAATTTAAATACTAAGGAATAGACTTGATACTGAATGCTGATTCTGATTCCACGATAATAATAAAAAAACACTCT
>JACN01071941.1:0-11424 GCA_000787155.1 Scartelaos histophorus
TACTTATGCTTATCATTATGTTACTACATGTTACTTATGCTTATCACTAATGTTACTACTTTGCAAGGAATGTACCACAGTAGGGCATTAAATCTATTTATTTGCATCATTCAATTAGACATATTATTGCTAAAAATGCTTTAAAATCATGCACTCCACAGATCTTACCCATAACGTGGCTTGATGGTGCCACTGGCTTGTCTCCATAGCGATACTGCCATACTGATATATTTCATGCAACGCAAAAGTACTTCCATGGAAACCAACACGTACCGTATCAAATTTGAATGTCGTATTATGTGTTAGGATTTTTAAAATTCAAGTTTCCTTTGTTGTTAAAATGAAACCGTTTTGGAACAATACAATGCAAAATTTCTTCGGCTCGTTTTCCCGTTACGCAATTGTTTGTTCCACTATCTCCCTTTTGCACATTTTCAACACGAGTGGCTGAAACTACTATTACAGTCAGCCTCTCCAAAAAATTCCCCAAAAACATATTTACTTCCTTCCTCCAAAACATTTTTTATTTAATTTTTTTTGGTCGCCGGACTCCACAAAGAAGCGCCGACAAGCTGTTATGAATGTGCATTTCTTGAAGTGACGGATGCATTCTATCTTTGTATACACACACACACAAGGACGGACTAGCCACCCTGGTGTATTTCCCCCCTGGCTTTCCAATTTAAATGCAAATGTTCCCAAATCGGACTTCTCACAAAGACGCACAAGCAAAATCATTTGACGCGGCGATGAATTATATATTTTAATTAAGCGAGCCAAAAAGAATCACGCCTATTCAGCCCTTCTTTCCAATGAGAAATGAATAAATAAATATGGAAGAGGAAGGAGGGGTGATATTAGAAAATGGCGGGGGTCTGGTATGGTGGAAGTGGCGAAGGATTGCATTGAGTTTGTACCAAGTGCCTGTCACTTTTCAAAAACTGTATTGTTGCGTTGATGGACAGGTTAAAATACCTCCCGTGGTTTTCTGGACTGCGTATCTCGCCGCACACACACGTACACACAAAGCGCTAGCCCCGACGCAGCATTTTGGATTTTGCGCTAAGCTAACCGGTACTTAGAATATGAAGAGCAGAGGAGATGGGGGGTTTGTGATGCGCTGACAGGGGTTGCAATTTTAATTTCACCCCCGTCACTCTCCGCCATATTTGCTCTGATGAAATACATACGGCCCAGTGCCAATCACCGGGAGTGTTCAAATGGAAGTGGCGAGCTAAATGCGGACTTTGATATTTGGGGTTTATTTGCGACTCGCAGGGGCAGGAATTCAAAAGGCTTTATAAATGTGACATGGCTTACCATCTTTTGAAAGCTGGGTGATTTGAAAAAACATAAATACATATATACAAACAAAATAAAATAATCAATATGTAATAATGCCGATATTTTAGTTTAGTTTAGTGCACTGTGTAACTTTTTGTTTGGGGATTTGTCACTTGTACTGCAAAACTGGAGGGTTAAAATTCCATGGTAACATATTTCAGAGTTGATTTTAACACAAGAAGTGCTGTTTTAACTATTTGAAAGTTAAATGGGGGTTTGAGTTTGGGTTATTTGCCAGAGTTAATTCAAAGTTAATTCAACTTCCACTAGGTGTTAATTTAACTTCCCTTTGAGTTAATTTGGCACCTCCCACCCACCACTTCAAACTCCCGCCAGAGAAGACCAGTTTAAACCAGTTTTGTACATAATTTAATCTTAAATTATCTCAAATAAAGTGTAAAAATAAAACACCTTTGAGTGTTGTTTAGCTAAATTAAGATAACTCTACAAAGTGTTATCCATTTACTCTCACAACTCTTGATTTTTGGGGTTAAATAGTAACTTTGGTCCAGTGTTACGTAATTAATTTCCAAAAATGTTAAATTAACTCTAGAACAGATTGAACTCATACAAACTCTGAGAAAATGTTAAAAATGATTCTGTGAGACTCAATTTTAAAACTCTGTGCAATTATGGATATGTCATTGCTCTGCTTGGATCGCTTTACATTTCATTTATCCAATTAGAGATTATAGCACAAATATTCCCAGAAAAACAAGTATTCTGACTGAGTGGGATTGCCTCTCCGCAGATCTGACCCGTTACTTGGTTTGCTTTTGTCTCGGAGGTAGAAGGGTAAAACTTTCCAGACAAAGCAACAGCATCTCCACCAGAAAAGTTACACAATGCTTGTCTAAATCGTAAAATAAGTTCTTACATTGCGTCACTAAACTATTCTCCTACGCAATATTCCCACAATGCAACAGGTGAATTTCTGGTCATATGACTAAATTAAACTAGGGCATGAATGACGCACATGGACATACAATTTGCAACACTTGTTTTGAGCTAGTCTTGACTTGAAACTAACTTTTGCTATAAGTACTGACAGACTAGCTAATACATATGCCTCTCATGAGTAAAATTAACTAACTGACTTGTAAAAAATATGTTTAGAAAAGCTTTTTTGTTTTTAGATTGCGATCTCGCTTTATACTGAACGGTGTCAGTACGTTAGCAGACAGATTTGCAGAACTAACCATGGCTTTTACGCATGCTACCCATAATGCATGTCTGTATAGCACCACTCACGAGTCGCAATACCGTCTCAGCAGTGTCACGCAGAATCTGTGTGAAATCAGATCGCTAGTGTCAAATTAGTCTTGACGTTGTTGCTCACGCTCTCAAAGTCTGTGTGACGGGTTTTCATGTTTTTCTAGGTATGTCTTGGTTTGCTGGGATAGTACACAGGCAAGATATTTATCGTAGTTTTATGTCAATTAAGTGAGTCTGCGGGAGAAATGTTGAGAAGGAGTGTGCCAAAAATATAGGAAGTAGCAGTAGGTTTTAACAGAATAACAGTCATAATTTGCTTTTATTAGTTTAAAGATAATTTAGACGCATTCGCAGCGATAAAAAAGACACTTTCCACTTTTTTAAGGGTTTATCACCTGTATTTATCCATAGAAACATTATTGCATTGCCTAAAATGTTCCACAGTGTTGCATTAAACGTGTATTACTTGCATTTGTTCAAATACGGGGGATTTTATTGTCTTAAAAAACTTAAATTCTTAAATTCTCCACAGATTTGACCTGTAACTTGACCTTGTAGATTCACTTACTTACAGATTCAGTGAGACATTTCAGCAATAGCATTTCCATGGAAACTAGTAGATGACCTTTGACCTGAAAAGTTACACAGTACACTTTTAAATATACTTTTTAATATAATAACCATTTTCTACTTTTGAGAGGTTACAAACCCTGAATTTCAGCCATTTCAAAATACCTCTTTGTCATGTACGTCCATTTCGCGAGCTGTTTTACGTTATCGCTCTGAAAAACATTTCCTGCTTTATTTAATGTTTTTTATCCTTTTGCACATTTTACTCGGCGTCTAAAAGCTTTTTCATGTCACCGAACGTCGCCCAAACTCGCGGGTTCGTTTCTGTGTGACATTCAAACGCGCGAGGTAATGGCGTCCATGTTTAACCACACCAAACGGGCCGGCGAAAGTGGATCTCGCCTCGCATGTATTGAATAAAGTAGTGACGGATACGAAGTATAAAACAAAGAAAGGCAAAAGGAGTGCAAGGTAATGGGAGACGGCAGTAGTTTGTAACAGCTGGGGTGTTGCAGCTAAAGAGAAAGGAACAGTTATGCTAGCTTACAGGGCTGTTTCTAGTTTTCAAAGGGTGTTATGCTAGGAGCTAGGTGTTTGGGCGATGCTAGCTTGATTAAAATTTTACCCTTGCGTGGAAGATGGTTTTTCGCAAATTTTGTGACTCTTGATGTGTCTTGTTTGGCTCCAGCTGATTTGTTGTGAGATAAGTCCTGCATGAGGCTGACCAATCACAGGGCAGCACTGAGATAGGTCTATAGGCTGACCAATGACAGGGCAGCACTGAGATAGGTCGTGCATGAGGCTGACCAATCACAGGGCAGCACTGAGATAGGTCTATAGACTGACCAATCACAGGGCAGCATTGAGCTAGGTCCTGCATGAGACTGACCAATCACAGGGCAGCATTGAGATAGGTCTATAGACTGACCAATCACAGGGCAGCGTTGAGATAAGTCGTGCATGAGACTGACCAATCACAGGGCAGCATTGAGATAGGTCCTGCATGAGACTGACCAATCACAGGGCAGCATTGTGCTAGGTCCTGCCTGAGACTGACCAATCACAGAGCAGCATTGTGGTTCGGGAGGAAGTCAGACCCAAATACACCAAAACCAACTTAGATGATCCTTATTAGATTACAAAATGAATAGATTTAAAGATTGTGAACATTAAAATGCCGTATTATACTGAAAATGAAAATATATGATTACAGCTCATATTCGATTATTACAGCTCAAATTCAGCCTTTGATACAAGATGAATTATGCATCTTTTGAGGGAAAAAAAGCTGATTTGAAAATAATGATAAGAGAAAGTAAGTATACATCCGCTAAACTTCTGACAATCTTTGGAATAAGACTAGTATCAGTTTCAGACAAAAGTGAAGCAGGATGCACCATCAGCTCCTTGTGATTTATAAAATGTCTTAAAATTAGATGAAGGCAGCGTGCAGTTGTTGGATTTTTGTCCCCAAGTTCTGAGAAAAGAAGGGAAACTCATATTAAAGTCAAGAAAAGTCGAGGATTTGACAATGTTATTTCCATGCACAGACATGCACCCTCCTCGCCGGCCGCCCCAGCAGCTCGCAGACCCTCAAACAACCTCACTTTGTAACACAGCCAAGAATCTCGCCTCGGATCCTCTCGGCGCATGGCAACCAGACAAACAAGCACAACAAACCAACTTGTTTAGAAAGACCGAGAATATGTGATTGTAATGTTAAAGATAAATAAAACAAGATGGAGTCATTATACATTAGAGATGCACTGTACCGCCACCTTGTAGTCTGCCTGGAATGTTACACAGTATGGCATTAAACACACGTATCATGCATCCTTGCCTTTATAGATCTGACTCATAACTTGGAGATAGATAAGTTTAAGGCCCTATTTGTGGTGGAATGTACCTTGCAAAGCCACGTCCATGGAGATTAGCAGGTGGCATAACTTAAATCCACAAAAGCTGAATAGTGCCCATTTAAAAGCAGCTGTTTTTCTAGTTATATGTTATGAAATCATAACGTGAATAATCTGATACGTTGTTTATGGATAAGTTGGCAGCAAGTCCATGTTGACAATTTCAAAATGGATATGACAACATTTCTGAGAAAACATAATTTGGGTTGTGGTGAAGCAAATCAGATGCAGGAATTTTTGGTCGTGAGGTAATTTCGTCGGCTCCGTCTCTAGACTCATTCTCTGTTGAAACTGAGCTGCTTATGAATTTTCCACATCTTTAAATAAAATGTAAACAGCAACTGTAACTATGCAGATACCAGCTGTTGTCTTCAGTGCACAGCGGCTGAGGGACGAGCACTCTCACCTCACAGCAGGAAGGTTCAGGATTCAACTGGCATTTCCATGTGTGTTTGCATCCTTGTGTCAGGGTGGGTTTTCTCAGGGCACTGTGGTTTCTCCCATCAGCCCAACACATGCAAAACCTCCAGCTAAGGTAATCCTGACTAAGCCTCGCTCTGGAGATGGGTCCCTGGGCACCTCCTGACACGAGGGTCAAATGCAGAGGACATATTCCTCTTAAAGGAACAGTAAAGTACCTTAACTTTGACATTACCGTATTTTTGGGACTATAAGGCGCATCTAAAATCCTGACATTTTCTCAAAAATCCACAGTGGCCTTATAATCCAGTGGCCTTATGTATGACCTTTGGTTGTGTTTAACCTCCAACCGATTTGATGTTGTCCACATTAGTCTAATAAGGTATTAGTGGGCGAGTCAGGAGGAGTAATATGTTGGCCACATATAGGGCGACTGTGCAACATACCGGTAGTTCTGCCGTGTGCTGTACAAGGACCCAAAATGCACCTGTTAAGAGACATGCACCATGCAGATTTCAGGTTTTGTATTTTAGTGTTAAAACTGAACAATGTTGAGAGGGATCCGGGCATGTTTGATGCCCAAATCACCAACTGTTAAACTTGTATTTTTGTGTTAGCTACAACTGAGAGTTATTGTAAATGACCTGAATAAAGTTCCATTTATCCGACACACGTTTTGTTTCTCTTATTGTGCCTTATAATCCGATGCTCCTTATGTGTGGACAATGACACAACTGACATATTATTTGATACTGCGCCTTATAATCCGGTGTGATTTATAGCCCGAAAAATACGGTAAAGGAAATATCAGAACAAAGTAGAAGTCGTCTCAAGTTGTATTATATTGTTAATAATGACAATATATATTTTTGGCATAATTAAAACAGCTTGAGGCAATTCCATATTTTGAATGCTTTTTATTATTATTTTGTGGTGTGTACATCGTTCAGAATATAAAAGCAGTCATTACACAGAAACTCATATATAAGCAGAATTGTATTGGTTCCGCACCCTGACACAGGAAAAAGTGCTGATGGGGCAAACAGACACCACAGGTTTAACCTGAGCTTGTCGTCAGGCGTCCACTGAGCTCAGGCGTTCAAAGGGAGCAGTGTTACCAAGTCTGACCTGTGGCCTTTCAAATCCCACTTGTTTTCAGTTTCTGTGCCAGGAAAAGGCTTTGCTCTGCTGTGCCGGGCTTATCACAAATACACAATAGTCCACATTACATACTAACTTTAAGGGCATTTGACAGGTTAGAATTTGTCCAACATTTTATAATCCTTGTACCTCATCAAAAATATACAGTTGTTTCATTGATACGGGGCTTCCTGTATTACTGCATGACAAAAGAGAAGAACTCCTAAATATTGTCACCTTCCTAAAATAATCGCCTAAGTCACTTTTTGCCTAAATTTACTTTGCCATAATTTATGCAATTATTTCAGTTTTGGGGGGAGTTTTTTGTGTTTCCTGAAAAACCTGAAAAAATGACTTATGTGATTATTTTAGGAAGGTGTCGATATGCAAGATGGTTGTAAAACGTGTGTGAATGTGTGAAAAAAACACAACCAATCAGAAATTTGCATAATATGGACCCTTTAAAAGCTATTTGTGTAAATTTTGATCTTGAAACCCAACTCTACCTGTCATTTTCAACTTCCCTCAACTCTTTAAAAAACTGCCATAAATATTTACCGCAGGTACTACCCACCAAACAAAGTCATAACGAGAAAAATATGAACTGCTCTTTAAACCTTTTCATGCATCATCTTCGTAGATATACCTATAAATGTCCTTAGTCATGCCCCGGCTATCAAATCACTCCAGTAGTTTTCTTCTAGGCTCCTCAGACGTGCACATAAAAACCATATTGATCGCTTTGCTTCCTGTTAGGAAAAAAAAATAAAAACAGGAGCAGGAAGAACGCAGCAAAAAACCGAAATATTTTAAAATAATTACCCCGAAAAAAAAAAGTTTAAAAAGCAAACAGCGCGATCGGTCTGCTGCGAGTTACTTAGGAGTCGGTAAATTTAAATTCCGAAATGTTGAACTTAAGGACGTCCCGGGTTCAGTGGAGGAGACAGGATGTTTGTTTATGGCGTGCTATATCTTTAAGAGCTCCTGGCCGCAGCCCATCCCAGAAAAGGATGGACCCATTAGTCTGATGAAGACTGAGGAGGAGGAGGAGGAGAGAGAGGGAGCCGGAGAGAAAGAGGAGGAGGAAGAATATGTTTGTGCAGGGTTATTTGGCGCAAAAGAGTCCGGTGGAGTGAAGCCAGCAACGCAGAAACAATTTGAAAGTTTGCATTAAAGAGCAGGGACGCGGCAGGGCGACCCCATGACTCCGTTTGCTTTTGGCTCCGTGATGTTCTAGGGGCTCGTCAGTCACTCCGGAGGCACCGGCTCGGCTCATGACCGACTCTGCTTTGTGTGTGTGTGTCCGCAGATGGCAAACCTTGTGACGTCCATGTGCTGCGTGGTGTTAGCCGCCGCCGTGGTGGCCTACGCGCAGAGACGCAGTCAGCTCGGTGAGTACCACGACACCCCGACGTGATGGACTGTCACTCACTCACACTGTTATGGCTTTGTACATGTGCACGGCTGATGTATGGTGTGATGTGTGGTTTTGCTTTCTCAAGAGTCAGAGGTATTGTAGTAGTGGTAGTAGTGGTAGTAGTAGTGGTAGTGGCAGTAGTAGTGATAGTAGTAAAAAAAAATATTTGAGGCTATTTTTTGCAATTACTCCACTGAATTATTGTGCATAATTTTCTTCTTGTTTTTCTTTCTCAAAAGTGAAATGTTTAGTAGTAGTAGTAGCAGTAGCAGTAGTAGTAGTAGTAGTAGTAGTAGTAGTAGTAGTAGTAGTAGTAGTAGTAGTAGTAGTTTAATTTTTTAGTAGAGCAAATTTTATGTATTTGAGAGAAATGAAAGTATTTTTCTGTTTATTCATTGAAATATGCACTAAATATGAATGATATGATATGAATTATGACTAAATAACGTAGTAGTAGTAGTGGCAGTAGTAGTGGCTGTAGTAGTAGTGGTAGTAATAAAAACATATTTGAGGTTATTTTTTGCAATTTCTCCACTGAATTGTTGTGCATAATTTTCTTCTTGTTTTTCTTTTTCAAAGTGAAATGTTTAGTAGTAGTAGTAGTAGTAGTAGTAGTAGTAGTAGTAGCAGTAGTAGTAGTAGTAGTAGTAGTAGCAGCAAATTTTATGTATTTGAAAGAAAGTATTTTTCAGTTTCTTCATTGAATTATGCACTGGTTTTCTGCTGATTTTGCGTTCAAGATTGAAATACGTAGTTGTAGTAGTAGTAGTGGTTGTAGTAGTAGTAATAGTTTCATGTATTAGTTGAACAAATTTTATGTATTTGAAAGAAATGTTAAGTATTTTTCAGTTTCTTCATTGAATTATGCACTGGTTTTCTGCTGGTTTTGCTTTCAAAACTGAAATAAGTAATAGTAGTAGTAGTAGTAGTAGTAGTAGTAGTAGTGGTAGTAGTGGTAGTAGTGGTAGTAGTGGTAGTAGTTTCATTTTTTAGTAGAAACAACAAATTTTAAGTACTTGAGACAAATTTTAATTATTTTTCAGTTTCTCAATTGAATTATGTGCTGGTTTTCTGCTGGTTTTGCTTTCAAAACTGAAATACGTAATAATAGTAGTAGTAGTAGTAGTAGTAGTAGTAGTAGTAGTAGTAGTAGTAGTAGTAGTAGTAGTAGTAGTAGTAGTAGTAGTAGTAGTAGTAGTAGTAGTAGGTAGTAGTAGTAGTAGTAGTAGTAGTAGTAGTAGTAGTAGTAGTAGTAGTAGTAGTGGTAGTGGTAGTATTAAAAACTTATTTGAGGCTATTTTTTGCAATTACGCCATTGAATTAGTGTGCATAATTTTCTTTTTGTTTTTCTTTTTCAAAGTGAAATGAAATGTTTAGCAGTAGTAGTAGTAGTAGTAAATTATTTTTTTAGTAGAACAAATTGTATGTATTTGAAAGAAAGTATTTTTCAGTTTCTTCATTGAATTATGCACTGGTTTTCTGCTGGTTTGGCGTTCACGACTGAAATACGTAATAGTAGTAGTAGTAGTAGTAGCGGTGTTGGTAGTGGTAGTCGTAGTATGTATGTATATTTATTTATTTATTATATTTTTACATTTCTCCATTGAATTATCTGCCAGTTTTACTTTCAGGACTTAGTAGTAGTAGTATTACTAGTAGTAGTAGTAGTAGTGGTAAAATGTAAGCCCCTTTCTCCTTTGAATTATTGCACATTATTTTCTGCTTTCTCAAGTGTGAAATACTGAAAAATATACGACAACTGCATAAAGTTAGTTTATGGTGACAAACAGTGACACATTTACGGTGAGCCGGTGTAATATACGGTTTATGATGGTCCACGGAGGATCGACTTCTGGATTCTGGTAACACTTTATAGTAATAGACTTAATAAAGGAATAACAATACATAATTTATACTGAACAAATTGTTTATTAGAGGTGCAGTATGTAACTTCTAAGGTGGAGGACCTGGAGATGTTCTTTCTTTGCATGAAATGTTCCACAGTTTCCCATTATACGCATCTGCCTTGCACATGTTCAATTACAGGTGTATTATAGCTCTCGAAAAACAGGAATTCTTACTATCTCAAGGCTTGTTTCTCCATAGATTTAACCAGTACGTTTATTTCTATACTGTATAACACTCAAGGCAAAGTAATTTCATCTCCATGGAGACACTTATTCAATTACAGGTGGTTTTATAGTTAAAAAACACCTAGAAAAACAAGCATTCTGACTATGACCTGACCTGTAACTTGGTCTGGTTTCTTCATGAAGATAGAAAGTTTTAATACCAGGCTGTAATATCTCCCTGGAGAAAAGAATTTGATGCATTGTGCACCTTTAAATATGTCTTCAGTGTTGATTCTTGCTTTATCAAGGCTAACGCAGGTGTAGTTTTATTTCATATCTAGTCTAACGGTGTATAACAAGTACAGGCGCTATTGTCGTTTCGGGAACAGTGTTGATTTGACTGTCTGACACGTTGCCGTTGCCCTTTTTGCCAGATTTTCTCAGCTTTCTCCGACTCCCTCAAATGGATGATTCACAACAGTTTACAGGCATGTCATGATACTTCAGTGTTGTTTACTGTGAGGAGAACGTTGCCATGTTTGCCGCCAACGTCCTTGCGCTGGAGCTTCTACAATGTGGTGAAAACAGTGTGTTGTTTTTGCGGCTTCTGTTAAAGGTGCATTGTGTCACTTTTCTGGTTGGTGCAGGTCTCCATGGAGATGTTATTGGTTTGTTTGGAATGTTGCACAGTATTTATTAAACCTTTCTGTCTTCATGGAGACCAAACCAGGCCAAGTTATGGGTCAGATCTGTGGAGAGGCATTGGGTATTGTGAGTTATAAAACCTACTGTAATTGAATAAATGTAAAGTTTAATGTCATACTGTGGAACATTCCAGGTAGAGCAATGATATATCCATAGAAATAATTAATTTAGCTTATTTTTGACAAGCATTTTCAGTTTTTATGGTTTTAAGTGTTGTATTTTAACAGAGAAGCAATAGTCTCCCTTTGCAAATACTGCACAGTTATACGTTTTGTGGTGAGAAGCAACAAAAGATGAACAATATCATCTTTTTAGCCAACTTACTCCACTAAAATTTTTACCAAACCATGCTGGGACTGTAGTATAAATAATAGAGGACGACTTGACAACTGGGTAAACAAACTTTATAGCTACATTCATCCACTTATAAAATGTTAATAAACGTTAAATTTGAACTAGCTGTAAATTTTAACAAGCTTAAAACTGCACTGTGTCACTTTTCTGTTTAACCATCTTGCATTTACTCAATAACATATGTATTTATTGACCTAAAATCTTTGGGAGTGATCTGACTCGTAACTTAGCCATGTGGGGTCACCTGTCTCCATAGAGATAAATAAGTGGA